>OMNN01085091.1:0-12502 GCA_900302755.1 Chromis chromis
CACTATACAGGTGATAAAAGCATGAATGAGTTTTTATAAATCTTGCTTAAACTCAAAGTTTCTCGGTTTGGATGTGTTTTTAAGATGCCAGAATAAGGATTTAGCTACAGCCCTGACATGGCTACTGGAAATTAGACCCCCATCAATGATTACACAGAAATCCTTGACCCAGATGTTAAGTTTATTGTGCCCTGGAATCAAGTAAGCACGGAGCCTTCCTTCTTTGTTTGTGGTTGAAAGAACTTTTGTTGCATCCAATTGTTTTCTTCCTCAGGACAAAATATGTGACCCTAGTCATTCGTTGGGAGTGCAAAAAATATCTGGGTGTCAACTTAACAGCTATAAATAACAACCAAAAGTTTAGAAAAATTTGAAAAAGGGGAAGCACGTACAGATGAGGAGGAGGGACTGGAGAACCGACCTTTGTGCGACTACTTACATCCCTGGGGTTCTTTCAGATTCATTATTAGCAGTACTCACTGCATATGTTGCTTTGTACATAATACACATCTGAGAGGGAAAATACACACACACACGTATACCTGACCACCTGCCTAATATTGTGTTGGCCCCCCTTTATGTGGTCCAAAATGCTCTGAACCATTGGGCATGGACCAGAGGACCTCTCAGGGTGTCCTATGGGGTCTGGCACCAGGATGTTGGCAGTGGATCCTTTGGGTGCTCTGTCTTGTGCAGTGGGGCCTCTGTCAATCCAACTTGTTCCACTGCATCCTGTTGATGCTTGATCAGAATGGGCTCTAGGAAGTTTGGAGGTCAAATCAACATCTTGGGCCATTGTCATGTTCCTCAAGATGTTCCTGATTGGTTGATGTTGTTGCCATGTGGTAGGGTGCAATGTTTATTTGGGTCTCATCAACACGGATGTTAAAATCCAAGGTTTTCCATTAGAACACCACATAGTACCAATATGATCAATGTTATTCACTTCACCTGTCAGTGGTCATGATGTTGTGGCTGATTGGTGTATGTATATATTTACTGTTAAAAAATTCACAACATCTAAAATATGTAGCAATATAATGAGTAGTTTTACCCTTAAGTTCCTATTACTTTTAGATGATACTGTCATTAAATGTCGACAGCTGTTCTTCCTGTATTTAAAGTTGTTTTGTATGTCCAGTCTATGGAGGCTGTGGTTTCTGAGCTGTCAGCGCCCTCTGGTGGCTGCTGCTGGTACCATGTTTATGGAGTCAAACCCCTCCCTCCTGCAGCTGCACAAAACTGATAATGCCCTTTTTATGGCGCAAACCCTGTTTTGCACGCCTGAGCAAGCCGTGGTGGATCTATTAAAATGCCCTAATTAAAAAAACAGTGTCCAGGCTTCCGTCCAACACATGATAACCCTTGTGTTTACATTCGTCTCTGTGTTGAAGCCTAATTAAGGTCTTCTGTGGGCGACGTGGGAGGAGAAAACAAAAGCATTTGATCGAAGAAGGGAGGAGCAAACAGCAGCAACAGCGCAGTCGAGACTTAACAGGTTGAGAAGAAGACAGGAAAAGAGCGGCTCCTTTGGCTCTATGGTTTCACTTGTTTCCATTTGATTTATACTGTTTTCACTGGCACTTGTGATAGGAGCAGAAGCGAAGGCAGCTACCAGAGAGGTGAGATTTCATCATTTTTACAGTAATTAAATGAGGGATTAGAAGGTTTTAACGCTCTTTACTAAACCCACAGTGTTCGTGAAGCATGCAGAACAGATGAGATTGTAGGCTTTATGACATTGATGTGTTATTTAAATAAAATTAACTACTGCTGATCTTATAGAAGGCATCTGAACATGCTTCAATCTTGGGCTAAAGTGTAAGTGTAAAGTGTCATTTCAGCTTCATGTGTTGATTTTTTTGGCGGTGAGGGAAGCCAGATACAAATACAGAGCAGCAAAAGATAAGTGGGATTCAGTGGAAAAATTAATGACCAGTCCCCCCCTCCTGGCTCTGCTCAAACATGCCACACCCACACTGCTTTCCATGCATCTTGGCTCTCTTAACAGGCCAGAACTTCTGATACCCACAAGTTTTCCCTCCACACACACACACAAAGCACAGAGTGGACTGCATTTACTGCTCTATGGTGGTTGTAAACTCATCAAGCCATTGCTGTGCTCAAAAAAATCACGTTATTTTATGACTATTCAACTGATTTCGGATAAGCATTCATTTGTTTCTGTCCTTTATTGTTCCTGTGCAACTCCCACCCCCCACTCCCGTCCCTCCTCCCTTCCATGCCTTCCGTTCCCCTTGGAGACTCTGGGATTGCATCTGGAAGTGTGACCTTATTTCCCACCGTGCCAGGCCAAGTTTCTAGAGTTCCTCGCCATGTCTGCTCCTGGTAAGTAACTTGAAGCAGCAGTACACAGCAAACTGGAGAAATAAGTCTCCCACATTTCCATGTGAGCTTTGACTTATAGACAGAAAATGTGAAGGCTTGAGAGTGTGACTTTTTCTTCTTCACAACATAAACAGAACTTTATTTGCTGTAACACTTTCTTCCCTATTGGTTTCTTCCAGTTTGTCATGTTTTGTAGCGATTGTGAAATGATTAGGTTCTCGTTTCTCAAAGTTTCCACCTCGATTTCCTATCACAAGCCTCCCACTAAACATAATGAATGAGTACCTTGTCCTGCCTCCAGATTCCCCCCACAGGCTCCTAGAAAATGCATCCTCCGCAAAGGTGGTGAAATTCAAAAGAAAATTCCTTGAATGCTTGCTTGATGGCATTTCTGATTTTTGCCCGAGTGGCTCCTCCCTCCAGATTAAGGAGGTAAAGGTCCTTGTTGTGCGGGCCTGTCAGTTTTTAAACATGTAACTGCAGCCTCTTTGCGGACACATGGATCCCACTTACTGTTTCCTGCAAAGTAGAGAAAGGAATTTGGAAGGAGGTGGAGCGACGGCAAGCCTCAGAGTTCACTCAACTCAACCCCGACTTCCTTTTTTTTAATACTGCCTCTCGTCTGAATGACATAAATAGTATAGGGTTCTAGTTTGCTTTCTAATAGTAATCCATGACACTATATTACAACCTGTATGCCAGGACTGTCATGACCTTAACCGACGACAGAATGTACAATGGAATAGCCTGATGACCTTTAAAACATTTTAGCTGATGTCACTCTAAGGTATAATGGTCACTGCTGAACTTTACTGTGACTAACAAAAACCAGTTTGGTCAGTCATGAGACACCTGTGTGTGTGTGTTATATACAAATCGCTCCTAACCCAACAGCAGTGCTTTACAATAAACTGCAAATAAGTGTTGTGTACAGAAGATGACAACACACCTACCCACAGAAAAATGACACATATTTACCCCACAGACAGGAACCACGGATGTGTGCGGACACATTAGCGAAGAATATAGAAGTGTTTTCCTTTTGCTTCTTTAACATGGAAACAGTCATGGCAGCCCTGAGGTGATCAGAAAGATACCAAAGTAACCAAAAATGTATTCAAATGTATTTAAATCTTATTCTGTATACAGTTGGACAAACCACCACATTATGTTCTGACTGGTTTGTCGTCGGTGGGCAAGTGTCACATGTCAGGGTTCCGTCATGCATGTTCACCGCCCAAAGTCCCATTCTGAGCCAAGAAAAACCCTGCATGTACTATTATGTGCTTTAAAGGCAAAAAGTAGAATTGTAAAGTTGATTCTTAAAGGTTGTTTTTATTCATCTGATTAATTTGGATAGACCGAGCCCCGTCTTCAGATGGCTAGTCTTCCTTAAAACTACAGTTCATAACCTAATTCAGTATTCAGAAAAAAAACAAGGCACACATTTCAGAGAATCTTTGGCGTGTGTGCTTGATAAAGGCCTTAAGGGCTTAACGCCTTATAACCTTTATTGATCCCCTTGGAGAAACTCCTTCTCTGCATTGACCCATCCTATTCATGTTAACCTTAACTATACATACTAGGAGCAGTGGGCTGCTGTGGTGCAGCACCCGGGGAGCAGTAAGGATTTAAGGGCCTTGCTCAAGGGCCCACAGTGGTGGTGACTGGGACGAACGGTCGCTTGTCTCTCTGAGGGATTTCTATGGTGACACTGCATTGCAATGTTTGCAATGCAGTGTCACACCCTTGTAAGTTTCCCCTTTTAATTGCTTTAAATCATGGTCAATATAATTAGGCTTTTTGGACAAGAACTTACAGAAAACACTCTTTCATGTCAAAGTGAAAACAGATTTCTACAAAGTAATATCAATTAATTCAAAATGTAAAACTTAAACTGAGTTATTGCATAAGTGTCCACCCCCTTCAAAGTGACTCACCTAATTCAACACAGGTGCAGCCAGTTGGTGCTAGAAGTCACACACAGTGAAATGGAGACCATTAGTGCAGGGAATGTGTTTCATGTGACTGTAGTATAGAGACACCTGTATCTGGAAGGTCCGGTCACTGGTTAATCAGTACTGCTGGCTGCAACTACACCATGAAAACACTCCAAGCAACTCGGTGAAAAGGTTACTGAAAAGCATAAGTCAGCAGATGAATACACAACATGTTCCAAGGTACTGAATATCCCTGAATACAGGTAAATCCATCATTAAGAAATGGAGGGAATATGACTCATGCATAGATCTACCTAAAGCAGGCCATCCTCAAAAACTGAATAACTATGCAAGAAAGAAACTAGTGAGGGAGGCCACCAAGACACCTATCAGTGCTCTGAAGGAGTTACAAGTTACAGAGGCTGAGATTGTAGAGACTTTGCATACACCATATGGTGCCTGGGTTCTTTATAAGTCAAAGCTTTATAGGAGAGTGGCAAAGAGAAAGCCACTGCTGAAAAAATCTTGACTAGAGTTCACCAGAAAACATATGGAGGTGCTTTGGTCTGATGAGACCAAAATTGGCCATCAGATTAGACACCTAACTCTGCACATCATCACTAACACACCATCTGTACCATGAAGCATGGTGGTGGTAGCACCATGTTGGATTGCTTCTTGGCGGCAAGTCTTGGAAGGCTTGTAAAGGCAGAGGGTAAAATTAATGCAAAGTAAAAGGAAATCCTGGACTACAACCTGATGAACTTTGACCTGGGACAAGGCATCCTTTCACCATACTTTTTCTTTATTAATGATAAGCAGAAACGTGCAGCCAGGGATAGTTTTTAAAATCACTCTTTAATTTTGTAAGCATACAGATTACATGTTATTATCATGACACAGTTAAAACTTACTTCCTATGAGACAATATACAGCATCCAGGCTACCACCAATAGCATTATCACCACTCTGAACTGCCAGCTGGTAAACCTTACAGATGAGTGTAGTTTCTTCTGGTCAGAAAACCATCTGCAGTAATTGTTGGGTTCATAGACGTTTTAGTATAGAGTGTATTCCCCATGAAAACATGAGGAGTATTACTCTGTTGTTTTTTTCCTAGCTATCCTGTCACTGCTTTCCATTTGCACTGTGGCTAAGCTAATAAGTAGCTTACTGATTTTGCCCTCCCTGCAGGGAAAAGCAGGATCATCCACAGTAAACATCCATGCATTCTCACACTCTGGTGAGCGCAGACCACCTGCTACCAGACAGACACAGCGTTTCTGAATTATCATATTGTTACTTTATTGAAAGATAACAACCTAAAACCCAGAGACAAGAAACCTAAGAAGCAGGCTTATATTATGTTTTTACGTATGTATAAATTTTTTTGTGTTAGTTTTTTATTTTCTTTATTTTAAAAGTAAGCTATATTGTTTCCAGTTTATTCAGCGAAGAAACCCTTTGTCCTTTCCCCAGGTTATCCAGGCTCTCCCAACCAGGTGCCCTACCCCATGCCTCAGCCTGGGGGCCATTCGGTAGCGCCTTATCCAAACCACCCAGGGGGTTATGGAGACCCCGGTCAGGCTCCTCCACCAGGCTTCAACATGGGCTACAATGCAGGCCAACCTCCTGTCATGTATCAGCCAGGAGCGGTTTCCCCAGGTCCAGTTCAGGGACAGGAGTACGGTGGCCCGCCAGGAGGTATCTCCCTGGCACCAATCGGTGGTTCATCTGCGGTTCCTGTCGGGGTCCCACCGGGCCTCGAGTACCTCACACAGGTAGGCCAAAGAGTCATGGAAGGACTGTAGAAGAAAAACATAGTGTTGGGCCTTGAAATTCCTTAAGGTGAGGGAGAAGTTAGTCAGGTGATTCAAAGTGCTACTCCCCCAGTTCAAGTGTCTTTATTGTAGACTGGAAAAAGAAAATTACTCGTGCATTCATTCCTTTATTACAGGAATATGTGACGGAGTATTTGACCTCCTCAAACATAACTGACAATGACTTGCTGACTTCTTGTGTATCTTTGTATTGTGTAACACCACCAAGGAGGAACAGTGGAATGCATTATTGGCTTTGTCACCATTCAAGTTCCATACTGTGCATCGGTCACATGACTTTTAGTGCAATAAAACGTCACAGGGAAGTAGCCAGAAATGCATAGTGAAAGGTTGAGTGCTGTCATTTTCTTTTGTTACTGATTCACCTTTTATGTACTTGTCTGTTTTGGTTCATTGCACATTTTTAGAGCTGACATCAGATTTCAAACATACTCAGTGCTTACCCATTAACCCTTTAAGACCTGAGCCTCAAAATGTCCACCTGGTCTTTTTTTCTTATTTTGATTACAAAAAGGTAAGAAAATGTCCTGTGAGTGCTGGTGTCCATTTTTTCAGAAGAAACTTTCAATATCTGGCAGTTATTTACGATTTACTTCTTATTATAAGAGTTACGGTAATTTTATGGTAATTTCATCCAGCGGATTCCTGGGGGGGCTTGGATGAAATTACCATAATGATCGTAATGGCAATGTTGTTGCGCTTTACAGCCAATATAGTGTCATTACGGTAATTTTACGGTAATTTCATCCAGCGGATTCCTGGGGGGGCTTGGATGAAATTACCATAATGATCGTAATGGCAATGTTGTTGCGCTTTACAGCCAATATAGTGTCATTACGGTAATTTTACGGTAATTTCATCCAGCGGATTCCTGGGGGGGCTTGGATGAAATTACCATAATGATCGTAATGGCAATGTTGTTGCGCTTTACAGCCAATATAGTGTCATTACGGTAATTTTACGGTAATTTCATCCAGCGGATTCCTCGGGGGGCACAAATGAATTTACCGTAATGACACCAATATCGGCAGTAAAGTGCAACGCCTCTTTCAGAATCTGTTTGATTTTTTTCCGATAGCACAAACAGTGACATATTTACGGTATTCCAAAGTGCGCTAGCCCGAATGTGTCGCCGATGACGCACAAGGACAAAAAAAAAGACAAAAAAACAAACAAACACAAATGTAGATAATCAGTCTTGTCATCAAGTTTAAAAAGCAATGCCTCATGTTGTCCTGTTTAACGAATCTGAACCGTTCTGCAACTGGGCGGATGTGCATGAGTCACTTCCACAGTCGGCTCCGACACCTTTGCAGACTAAGAACAGTCATCACATTCGTACTAAAATAGGTGCACAACGGTCAGTCACACAGGGCTCCCATGGATGCTGGCTGGCTGTGACTTTGTGCCAGTTAGGCTACAAATTGGGCTGTAGCACAGTGTCAGTGTGTGCAGGGTTTACTGAACACAGTGGACAGACAGCACAGGATTTCTTAAATGTTTGGGATCTCTCACTGTTTAAGCACCATTAGTGTGTACTAATCAAAGTACATTCAAAGTCCTGCAGCCTCTACTTTAATTACAGCTCTTTAAGTGATGGGTAATAAAGGTGTGTCTCCTCATAACACTTTTGTCACATTTGTCCTGACCATCGTTGGTTTTCTTGGCACACTTACAGTACTTTTAGCGTCCAGATATATATATTCCCGTGGATGTTTTTCCATCTCAGATCACCAAAGGCCTTCTGCTTGACCATCTCTGATTTGCTTGAAACCTTTATATTATAAACTCTGGATATATACAATGCCATAAGTAAAATGTTAGCTTGATATATGAAAGACTTTCCAGGATCATTTTTGGAGCACATTTAATAAAGCAAAGGTTTTATACAGCACTTTTCTAGACACTCAAAGACGCTTTACATTGCATTATTCATTCCCTCCATTCTCCATGGTGCTAAGCTACGTATGTAGCCACAGCTGCCCTGGGGTAGACTGATGGAAGCCAGGCTGCCAATCTGCTCCATCAGCCCCTCAGACCACCACCATCCACTCACTCTCACCCTGCATTCACCCAGGCTTCCTGGTGTTCCCTCACGGTCTCCCATCCAGGTACTGACCAGGCCCTACCCCGCTTAGCTTCCGAGATCTGACGGGGTCGGGCATCCACAAGGCGGTGTGGCCACATAATTTTTTCCCATGTTGAAATATGTGGCTACGTTTGAACGACAATATCTCAGGAACTATTATGGATAAAAGCTTGGAATTGTTCGTGTTATTTCTCATCATGTCGTTGATTTAGAATCTGCAACACTGGACAAGTAGATGGAATAGTCTGGGATTATAGGGAGATTGAAATATGAAAAGTCATGAAAAGTCCCATCTTTGAGCATTTTTTAACAAAATACTTGATAATGCAGAAGTCAACCGGTGATATTCTCTGAACCATATGTAGCTGCATGTCACAATAATACAAAATAAATAACAGGAAATACAGAAATGAAAAAAATAAAACACTTTCAATAACTGATTGAGCAGGTATGATAACTTGTACAATGAAAATATAGCTGAATATAATAATAATAACAATAACTTTATTTGTATAGCGCCCTTCATACAAGATTTGCAGCTCAAAGCGCTTTGAGCTGCAAAAATATCCATATTTTATACTATAAACAATTCAGGGTAAATCAGAAATGTTTTTTTTTTTAGATTTGATGATTTGAGATTGAATGACAGTAAGGAAATGTACGTCACACGGACCCATGCGGACATGGAAGACATGGATTGGCCTAAAGGCACAGGGGTCAGATACACAATTCTGGTAACTTGTTGGACTTCTTATCACAACCTGTTGACTTTGGATTGATGATTTTCACGTTATCTCCGGACAGGACACCTTGTACATTGCGTGTGTCATTGCTCTTTGACGTAGAAAAAAATGAATGTTTAATAATTACAAACTTTACTGTAGAAGTAGAACCTTAGATCTGCTAAGAAGGGACATCTAAGTGCTCGTCATGGACCGAGCAACCCTGCAGCTTTCCAAGAATGAAAACTTTTGTCTAGCGTGCGCTGAAATTGATGTTAGAATGAATAAGACTGCAGATTCTGATGCAGGGCTATTGCAGGAGAAATCATTTAAGCATGTTCAAAGCCTGAAGGGAGCCTGGCTGCAGCTGTCAGCGGATGCAGTGCACATGCACAATAAATACATGAAGATGAATCACAGCGTTTGCCACGGCGAGCGTAGTATTTTCTGAATCGGTGTAAATACAGCCACACGAAGATGCATGGGATCTGCCGCGGACCCCAAATAATCTTGTTACAAGTTCTCTGGAGGGGAAAAAAATATTAATAACCCTGTTAAGAGTGGAAAAAATATATTACAGTGCCGCTACAAAACCCCTCCTCCTTCGCCCAGATAATGACATTTCAGTGAGAGCAAATGAAATGGGCCAATTTTCAAACTCATTACAAAGTCAGTTCGGGAAAAGAATGGGAGAAAAAAAAAAAAGAGAGGAATCGGAAGCAGAGAGGGAGAGAAGAAGAATACGAGACAAATGATCGACGTTGACACCGGCTTTGTATCTGTGTTTTTGTGTTGGAGACTCAGTGTGTGTGAGGCTTCACGCTTTGTCTGTGCCTTCAGGTGTGCATGCTTTGTGTGCTTTTTGTCTGCCTGGGTGTGTGCAGATGCCGGCTTCTATTTCGCAGACTTCCGTGTGCGTTATGTATGCTTTGAGCGTACCTTTTTTTTTTTGATGTGTGTGTGCGCGTGCATCAACTCAGCCCAAAGCCAAGCTGACAGACAGCTTCCCTCTGAGGAGCCCCTTAGTGTTTCTGATTGATCGTCATAATGCCAAGGTACAGGCCCTGTCCTTGGTGCCTATGCTAATCGCAGACTCATGCATATTTATGAGCTCCTTGGGAATCAACCAGCTAAATAAAGGATGAGGCCGTTGGCTTGGAGCTGCGTTCAACACCAACTCTGATTGATTAGAAAAAAAAACCTGCCTATAAAGACCTGTGGTTTTATTTTCTCCTCAGCTCAGGGATCATACTGGGAGCTTGTGACTTGGAGGAAATCAAGCGAAAGGTGGAGATCTCGAGATTAGACGCTAGCTGAATGGAATAAAGTTGGTAACTTTTACATTTGCACTAGTTTTGTTTACCTATACAGCTTGTATTTTCCATTCCATTTAGTTTTACACAACTGAAACAAGCCAGTAACAGCTAACATAAGTGGAAATTATTATTGTTTTTTAAAAATGTATATATGTTTTTATCTTTTTAGCTGCTACTTTATTGATCCATCCTGGCATCCATGATTGAAACATATCCAGGGATGCACTTAAACATGCTGGAACACAACAAGGTCAGTGACAGCGATGAAGGGCGCAAAATGTCCCAATCCCATTACGTACGCTTTACATCATCTAGCTTTGTGCAGCTTCCGCTATAGTGCAACGTATAGGTTGGGGACTCGCGTTACGTCACGTTAAATCTCTGTCAAGCACAGATCAGGAACCAGATCATGATGTAGTTGTAGATTCTTTAATATACAGCATCACATGTTGGACCTTAATTTAAAAAGGAATCGTTTAATTTTAAGTGACGTCGCAGTTTACATCCACGTCTGTCCAGGTTCATATAATAAATGTAATGAAGACTTTGAAGGCATTTAATAGGTTGGTACCCGAGATGAGATATCACCAATTCAGCATCTGACCAAATGTGAAATATGGTCACGTCTCCGCTTGTGATTTACTACGTTGAAAAGCGGTCGTAGAAGTGTTTTAGCAGAACGTTATGATGTCACAGTGAAGGTGACCTTTAGGATGTAAAATGTCATCACTGGATTTTTGTCATGTTTAACAGAGGACTTCTTGAGTTAAAACGTGTTTAGTGAGATCAGAGATGACCTTTTGACCAACAAAATCTACTCAGTTCATTGATGATTCCAAGTGAATATTGGTGCCTCAAAGTGTTTAATAGATATTATGCTCATTAGAATGGGATGGAAGACATAAAAACACAACTCGTGAAGGTGTATTTATGTAATCTTATTTGGCTAGCTGACTACCAAGAGGCTAAAATGATCTTGTGGAGGCAATCTGGGACATAATTTGACTTTTTTCTGGATAGTTTGATTTAGTTACTCCATGAGACAAGGTTTTAAATCAGTATCACTAATGGCAGAATTGCAAATGAGAAAATTAGATGCTTGAAGAGTCTTAATGTCCTGATTTAAACTCCAATACAGCTGATGATTAAGGTCGAGTCCACTTGTATGCAGATATTTATTTTTCCTTCTTTATTCTCAAAAGATTCTCAGCCCACATGAAAATGTAAAGGCATATTTAAAGAGCTGTAAAGAGAACGCCAAACCCAGAAGGAATGTTGGATTGTTCCCACATCATTGGCAGCCATTACCTACAAGTTCTAATGTTTGTGAGAAACATTTTAATCTGATGTCCAAAGAATATTTTATCATTTCAAATAATGTTAATGTGACTAAGAACTTTTTTAACATTCAGAGGATGCTTGGAGGATGTTGTCAGATTATGTTGCATGATAACAAAAGAAGAACCAATATTCAAAAAATGTTTTTAAGATAGTTTCAAGACCTCAGAAGACAGAACATGTTTTTATTATATGTTCCTGTAATATGATGTATTAACAAAGCATTTGGCTGAAAAATTTGGAGGAAGTTTATGGGATGTTCTCTGAACGTTGTTAACATGATACCAAAGGAAGGACGTTCTCAATGCAACCTTTGGAAAAAAAAACACATTTATAGCATCTTTAGGGAACTTTATCCTGCATTTAAGAAGAACAATCCAGGGGTCAAAAGGAAAACTTCCTGCTGAAAATGTTACTAGAACTTTGCAGAACTTTCTCCGAATATCGTCAAAACAAAAACAAATTCCAGCTGGGAAAGTTATTACTGTTTTTGAAAGGCTACCAACAATAACACATGGAGAAAGAGAGGACTGGACGGATTCTGACACCCCTGTTTCTCAATATAGTGGAAGAGTAACTGTACTTAGTGCTTGGATTAGTCGCGGGGGGGCTGGAGCCTATCCCAGCCGACTCGGGTGAAGGCAGGAGACACCCTGGACAGGTCTCCAGTCCATCACAGGGCTACACATAGAGACCGACAACCAAGCACACTCTCATTCACACCTACGGACAATTTAGAATCATTAATTATCCTCAGCATGTTTTTGGACTGTGGGAGGAAGCTGGAGAACCTGGTGAAAACCCACGCTGCACAGGGAGAACATGCAAACTCCTCACAGGAAGATCCCAGGCGTCCTAACCAGGACGTGAACTGGGGATCTTCTAGCTGTGAGGCGACGGTGCTAAC
>OMNN01085099.1:0-11442 GCA_900302755.1 Chromis chromis
CATCTTTCTACCCTCTGTCTTCAGGGGGTGGACACATAACAGGAGTGTAATGCCATCCTAGACCTGGAAGCAGAAGCTTAGTGTGTTGCTTCCAGGTGTTTCCTCTGAGTTTATTGAATACCCTTCAGTTTATCTTTCTACTTTCCATCTTGAGGGGTTGGACATATAACAGGAGTGTAATGCCATCCTAGACCTGCAATAAATCCCTGATTTCTAATTCATATTTTTAGGGTTCCAGTTGTATTGTCCACTCACTGTATCTGTGCATCTGTGTTCCTGTCTGTGTGTCTAATATATTACCAATGTCATCAGGTGTCACTCGGTGTCGAAGGCTCCACCATGAGCGGGAGCCTGCAGCGCCGGAAGAAGAGCAAAAGGAAGTGGAAACGTCTGTGGTTCCTCCTCAAAGACAAGGTGCTCTACACCTTCACAGCCCGTGAGGTGAGGGGGCACAGAGTCTCCCACACCAGCCCCGAAACACCCACACACTCTGATCATCACTCAAGCAAAGAGGCATCTTCTCACAACATTTATCCACCCCTCTCCTCCTCTGGTCAATGCATGACAACTACTTAACGCACATATTTCCGCTTGTCTACCTTTTCCAACCTCGTGGACAAAACGCTTAACCACTAATGAAGGGATTCTCTGTGCTCTCTCTCTCTTCCTTTTGACAAGTGCTTTGTACTTCCTGGAGCATGAAATAATTATTATTTGCTTATTGCTGCTGACAGCGAGATTGGTGTGTTTAACTTGTGCCGCGTTTGATGTTTCACTCTCAGGATAAAGTGGCTTCAGAGAGCCTTCCTCTGCAGGGCTTCACCGTCAAGCTGACCGAGAGGCCGGAGGGGGAAGAAAGCAGCAACGTTTTCCATTTGTACCACAAGAAGACGCTCTATTACACCTTCAGAGCCGACGATCCACACACTGCACGCAGGTCAGTATCGTTGTTTATGTAGGTGTGACCAGAGATATGACATTTGTTGCTGGAGTGGGGCTGAGGTGTCCCTTAAAAGCTCATTCCCTGACCGGGAATCGAACCCGGGCCGCGGCGGTGAGAGCGCCGAATCCTAGCCACTAGACCATCAGGGAGTTATGTATGCCTTTATGGAGGCCTGAGTTTTGTAAAATTTACAGCACTGCACCTCCTTAATGCACTACCCATCAATTACCATCTTCTTGCGGAACATTGCTGTCTGAAATATTGAGTGTTTTGCTGTTACTTTTATCTGTATGTATGTTCTTTAATGCTGAGATGTTTTGGTAAAATGTGTGTGAAAGATGCCAAAAAGCTTCGGCACTGCACTAGTCTGATAAATACGTGGTAATTTATGTCATTCCTATGCTGCTGTGAACCAATCAAGTTGGCAGACTGTGTTCATTAAAAGGCTTTAGCTTTATTTATCTCTTCCAACTGAATTTTAACTGTACAAAAGGCACCAATTATCATATCTGGCCGTGGCAGTTTATTTGGATCGGCTTGTTGCTCACTGACAGCCTCATTATCTGGGGTTTGTCTAGTAAAAAGAGTTCAAAAGAGTGCACATTCTTATTCATAGGAACAGTAGCGAACAAGAGAATGTTATATTGATAATCAGCCGATATCGCTTTTCAGTTTTTCATCAAGATATTTGTTTATCTGTCACCAGGCTGAAAAATCCAAAAGTACATTACAGGAGAAGAAGAGGAGCATATGAAAGAGACAGAGATGACAAAATGTAAAATGAGAGAGAAACCGCTAATCAAAGTGGATAAAGTTAAAATGTATAAGTTGTAAATTCAAGAAAAATACCAAGAAAACCATTGGGATGGTCATCAAATAAAGAAAGGTCATTTGTTGGTATTAGACTAGAAAACTGTTCTGGACAAAGTGTGTTGATGTTTTTTTAACTATGCAGCAGTTTTAATGGAGAACTCTCACAGTTTAGTGCTGTATTATATGGGAGGGAAACAGAGATATCTTGACTTCTGATCAATATCTGCTTCCAAAAACTCTCTCGCTGCCTACACCTTTTAAACTCCTGCTCTTTCTATAATTCAGCCAAAGCCAAACAAAAAAGACAGTGTGTTAAACGGTCTAATGTTCCATCGCTTTGTGTTTCAGGTGGGTCAATGCCATAGAGGAGGCTACTGTTTTATAGCACCTGCTCAGTTAAATGAATAAACCCTGCTGTCTGTGACTGCTACACCTCCTTCGCGGAGCACAACATAGCTACCTGCTGCATCTGATCTCAGACCATCAGTCAGGATTCATCACATTTCTGGGATATTAAGTGACAGTTTAATCACCAGGGGGAGTTTAGACAAGGCTGCCGCCTTGTGGTGAGGAAGTGGAAGTGACGGCAGCTGGAAGAAAGCTACTATGAGGAGAAGAGAAAGCTGGAGTAATGATGTAACACATAATAGCTCTCTGGTTCCCAGTGTTCTAATGGATTTTACAGGAGCCTTTACTTTTCAGGAGCAGCTTGGATACATTAAATGCAAAATCTGAGAGCCTCAGAGAGAACATTTTATTCCCTCTTCTTCACCTTTTTTTCACAATGGCCATACCGCAAGTCGACACCATTTCCAACTTTGCTGTTTTCCACTGGATTATTAAACCACTCTTCAACACCACATCCTTTGCAGTTACGCGTGAGACAGTTTCACTCTGCAACAATATTAAAAGCAACCCTTGCCTCACAGTAGTATTCACATCTTGTAAAAGGGAAAATATTTGCCAGTCTTTTAGAGAGATATTTGTTATTCTGAATATATATTGTGAAGTATACACTGCAGATATTGAAGTGACTTATATGATTTATTTGTATAAAAAATTGTGTTAAATTGTGTTCTGGGTAAGGGGTTCATTTTAACCATCACAATACGTGTGCATTATATTTCTTGTGGAGTTTTACACAGTGTCGCTCATGCATTGAACACACAAAGCTACGGAATGACCCTCAGCATGCCAACCAATCAGAAGTATTTCTTTTATCGACGGACACTTTCAAAGACGCTTTCTATTTTAATCTGTAGGTTTTTAAATCTTATTGAAATTTGTCATACAGTTCTGAAGTGCCAATTGCTTTCTTCCAGTTGAATGCAGTGCAAGTTGCAATTGTCGATGAATGTGCCTGAAATTAAATTGTACTCCTCATTCTTTGTGTTATCACAGTACTGTACGGAGAGACCTTGCTTTTTATCTACTCTTATGTACTTTGAGGTTTTAGTATTTTTGAACAGTTCAGTTACTGTCCAGTAACATGAGAATATAGTATTGTGCCATTTTTATTAATGCCTTTTCATGCTGTATATACTCGGCTAGATAAAATCAATCTTTATCCACTTCAGCTTAGCAGAAACCGTTGATAAATGCCAAACTACCTACAGTATGATGTCCTTTCAGTGTTAGAGTGATCTGAGCCACTAATTTTTTCAACAGAAACGACGACACTGGACTTTCATTTTTTTCCTCCTGTTTTCAACATAATCACAAATCCACAGTTTCTCTTAAATAACCTACCTAAAGGCATTATCTGTTCCATTCAGGTTGCAGCTGTGCTACATGTGATCCTTCACCCACCAATTATTTCTAAAGCACACATTTGTTCATCAAGTACTGTTCAGCTTTTCTACCTGTTTCTTATGGCTCACACCTATATTATGGATTGTACCTCTAGCATATAGTGCATTGTAAATGTTTATGTATATAGATACATATAAAAAAAAATAAAGTACTTTAAAAACTCTACATAATGGGCTTTCACAGTGTAGTGCTGTAGGTTTGTTCCTCTACACACACTCTGTTTTTTTAGTATAAGTTCTACGAATAAGAGCGGACACATACACCGATCAGCCACAGCATTATGGCCACTGACAGGTGAAGTGAATAACATTGATCATATTGTACTATGTGCTGTTCTGCTGGAAAACCTTGGATTTTTACATCCGTGTTGATGAGACTTAGACACCCAAATAAGCATTATCCCAGAACAAGAACACTCCCTCATGCAAATGGCACTCCCAAATGTCACTGGCCTACCCAGGAAAATGCACCCCACCACATGACAAAAACATCAAACATTCAGGAACATCTTGAGAAAGATGACAATAGCCCAAGATGTTGATTTGACCTCCAAACTTCCTAGACCCCATTCTGATCAAGCATCAACAGGATGCAGTGGAACAAGTTTGACTGACAGAGGCCCCACTACACAAACCAGAGTACCCAAAGGATCCACTGCCAACATCCTGGTGCCAGACCCCATAGGACACCCTGAGCGGTCCTCTTGTCCATGCCCAATGGTTCAGAGCATTTTTGAGCACATAAGGGGGACCAACACAATATTAGACAAGTGGTAATAATGTTATACCTGATCAGTGTATGTTCATTATATAATGCAATCCAGTACAACACTGCACGCTCAGAAATGGACATAGTCGCTCCTTTTTGACAGAACCAACAATAATAACAGCTATGCACTGTATATGTGCAGGTGTTAATGTTGTGTCTATCCCTTGTTGGTGATAAACACCAGGATGAGGCTGAACTAAGCGCATGCTGTACCTCTGTATCTCTATTGTTTGTGGTGCTGGCAAACACAATTTGGGTGAATATTTCTGTTATCCAGCAGGGGGCAGCAGCACATCATGCCCACATTTTGAATTGAATTTACAAACTACTGACTGAAATCACTCCTCCTTGACACATGTCTGTTTGAGCACTAGCATGCAGTAAATGTGGGGAATTAATATAATTCAAGAAATGATTACAAAAGCTGAACTTACACATGCATAGTAAAGTTCATGGACGCGCTTTTAATGTTAAAAATATCCTTTATTTAAAAGATGAAGGACACACTGTATTATTACTATGTGCAAAGTGTAGCTGTGTTTAAAGCACACCCCTCTTTGTGCTCTCAATATACTGAGCTTCTTTAACACACATGTATTGTATATTTAGGTATATTTAATGAATATTTTTAGTCACCTTTGACTTTAAAAGTGTAATAAAGAGATTGTATTAGGGAAGAAAGCAAAAATTCTATACAAATACACACAAAAACCAAAGAACAGATGTTTTACACACCTAAATTCAGTTTGCAATGCTTAACTTGTGGACACATTTATATTTGACAGTTTTATTTGATGCTGTGATGAAGTTATCAAATGCAAAACAGTCTGTTAAGTGAAGGTGACCACTGAGCGGAGAGACCTGCAATCATAAAGTCCCAGCCGACTTCATGTAATAACCAGGATCTGTCTATTAAACCATTAAACACCACTGTGAAGTCCTCGGGTTAACGGCCTCTTGTCAGCGTATGGCTATTCTGTCATTTTTGCTACACTGATTGACACCTATTTTAGGTCAAATTAGGGTGGCATTGACTTCTGCTTTATTCCAGATGTAATTTTGCACACTACTGAAAGTATAGATCATCACCAGCCTTCCATTCTTTCCCATCTTTTCACTTTTAAGCCGCTACCACACTACCGGGTAATACAAGCCATCTCAGTTAAGTTAATTAGCACTATTAAAGACTTCCACAGCACCAAAACAACAGAGAGCGGTCCAGCGACTGGGAGAGCGGTGGTTGTAGCATGAATATTTAAAGACAAAGAAATAGCACAAAACATTTTGCCCTATTTCTTTTTTAACATCTGCAATATTAATGGCGACGAGTTAACCACGTTAGGCCCAATGTGAGAGCTTACTAAAGGAAATAACAAGGATGTGGCTTTAATTTAACGGCCAGTTCCTTTGATAATTCATAGCAGGCATTGGATTTGCTCATTAATAACTTTAAAGTGTTTTCTATATGGATAATGAGGACGTAAAGGAGGTAAAGAGTTTGCTGAGGACACTGTTACTGGATGCATAGTTCAAGACCAAAAGATCATTATTATTAGACGAGTGACGATGAAGAGATTGGATGTTAGTCAGAAAATAGGCAGAAGAGAAAATAGGAAGATTGGGGTTGCTCTAGATACGTGATCCCAGGAGTGTCAATGACCCAATACTTACTTGAAGTAACAAAAGAAAGAGAGAAGTGAGAACAGCATTGAAAGCAGGGAAAGTTGTCCGTTTCCTTCATAAACCTGAAAGTTAACACAAACCTTGTTTCACATCTCGAGCTTGAACTCTTGCCCTGAGAAACACATTCACAAAAACCTTTCCCTCAGCTGCCGGGGGGGAACCAAAGCTGCAGAAAAGTGATTAGGTAACTGCCTGTGAGTTTGAATCAATAGCCTTCAATTTCTGTGGTCTCGGCAATTTGTAAGGAAAGCACCTCTAAAAATAGTGAAAGGACAGCTTCTCCTTGTGCACACTTGAAAGCTTCCAATCTGCATCCAGGAGGTCAATAATAAGTCAGAAACTCAATACGGTTGCTTGTATTGCATTGCCAAAACTCGTGTTTTCTGCAGGCCAAAAGTGTGCAGAATGAAACAGAGGAAAGCGATTGTTACAGCGCAAAGTGAACACATATAAAGAGGAAAAACTGACCGATGCTTTAATTATGTTTCAAGATCAGACAATGATAATGCTGCTGTATACTAGAATGTCAAAGGGAAATGTTTTTCCCTGGATCTGTAGCACACAATGACACAAGTGCAAGCAGGTTAGCAACATCCAGTGCTGTTATCTCCCAATCTTGTTCCAATGGAGACACACCTGACAAAAGTTTGAGGGTTTCTGAAGAGGAAGTGCTCCATCTGAGACAAACTTTATTGTCATTCGAGTCAAAGTCCATTGCAAATAGCTCAGCACAGATTTAGGATATTAAAGTATGTGTTAAATGTACAAGTATATATTAAAATATAATCAAAATATTCAGCAGCAGAATGTTATAAAGTAAAATAGTGGGAAAAAGTAAAAGTGACCTGTGGAGTTAACAGCAGTGCAAAAAATGTTTGTATATAATAAAAAGTAGATCATTAATGCAGAATCTGTTGCACAGTAGTGGATATAAAGCATAAATAGCGGCATCTAATAAGCAGCAGAGTACACTAATGGACAAAGTGTACCAAAGTCCTGCTGATATTCAAGCTGTGTGTATTATCTGTACATTTTAAACAGTTGTAGATGTGCTTTTGGGTGTTTTTTGGCCTAACAAAGGGAAGTCAAACTCTATTGCAACGTTTTACTAACTTCATTTTGCCATGTATGTGCTAAGCCTGTCTGAAAACGGGTTTACCTCAAGGCCATTTGAATGAAACAACAGTTAAACTGATCTTTGCCTACGACCGCACGGCCTTGAAACATGAAAAAGGCTGAAGAGAGAGAAATGAGGACAGATAGAGGAAAAAGGCCGATTTAGTCTGTGGCATGTCTCTTGATGAAAGGACCGTTTTTCTCCTGTTTTAGGGATTGTTTTTTCATTCCTCCCTCCCTCCCTCGGTCTGCTCCTCTCATTACTCACTGTGATGTTTGCCCTGGCACTGCTGGGATGGCAGAAATGGCCATCACAACAGGAACCGTCTGGGTCCCCTGCCCGAGTCTAATTCACACAGAAAATATGAAAGCCCGCGTAGGTTTGTTGTGTCATATCACGCTTCTGCTGTGAAATTACACAGCCCACAGAGACTCGACAATTGTCAAGTTTATCCCTCTCGAAGTGTACAAACTGGTAAAACCTCCAAGTGGAATTCCTGCAACCAACAATGTTGTCTCTAATTTAAACTTTAAAGCTGCAAGGGGTAATTTTGCTCTCCGGCAATCCCAGGTGTTGCAGAGAAACAACTTTGCACCACTTTGACCTACATTAGAGGGTAGTGTTTTTTTTCCTTGCTTTCTTGTGTTAAGAAGAAAATCCTGCTTCCCCAATCTCATGCAGTTCCTGTTGAACCAGAACATGGAGCATGAGAAGCACACAGAGGAGTTACTAAAGTTCAAATCCACTGGATATCAGTTAGGAAAACAGGTGTAATTGATGGGAGGGGCAGTTACAAGTGACGGATCAAAAGGTTGCAATTGCTTTATTGAGTGGAAACTTCTTTTTATAGCTGGTGCAGCATGAAGTCATCGGGAAAGATAGAGTTTTACAGGAAGTGAAAGCAGTGGAAAAAAGTCAGATTTTCCTATCTTGTGACTTGGAGTTTTATTAATTGTTTGTTGTTGCTGTTTTGTTTTTAATGAAAGACGATTCCTGAGACAATTTGATAAAATCTTGGCATTACACAGAATGGAAAAGTCTTTATTTATAGCACCAAGTTGAGGTTTGCAGTGACTGAAATCTATCTGCTTGGCTGCAAATTACTGTCAGAGATATTTTTTTGTTGTTGTAACATCCATTGTCCTTCAGTTTTAACCCCACACTCCAAATATTTGTGGTGGTGACGAGGCGGTGAGTAACTCCTCGGATTTTTACTCAGTTATCCCTGTCAGCATTCAACCCTTATCCCCAATCCTGTACGTCATTGTTATACCCTTTTTGGGGCTATAAATAGCTCACTAGGAGCAGAGGCAGACCGCCTAAATATACCAGCCCATTCTCTCTTATAGTCATGCAGTTTTGGTGGGTGGGGGCTGATGACTCAGCACCACGTGGATCAATGTGCTTTGTGTAGGCTGGGAGGACCAGGAGTGTAGAGGTGCTGTGGGCAGGGCCAGTATGGAAATGCACAGCTGCTTGGATCAGCCCATAAACTGCACTAAACATGCCCACATACCTCTGTGAAAAGCAGTTTTAGAGCATCAGAGTGAGGATATTCTCACTTTGTTGGACCCTTTAATGGGCTGTTTGGCTAGTTTAGTCGAACTAATATAAAATGATGCACTTTATGACTGTTTGACTGAGATAAAAACCAAACAGAGATGTGTATAAACTTGACTATAATCAGCTTTTGGCCAACCAACTGTTTAGGTCAAGTTCATATTGATGCTAACAGCCACCAATATGACCAAAAACTAGAAAAAGCTGCTTTCTGTTATAATACATAGACATAGGCGTACTTTTAAAATCACTTATATCCTATCCCGAGATTAAATAAAGTGGTAGGTACACTCATAATCTGCCTAACTGTTAATATAATGAATATCAGTAATACTAACATTAGCATATCTAACATATTTAGGCCTTATATGTGGCATGTTTGTCTATATTAAATGTTTTACCCTTAAAGTGACTAGATATTTTTGTATACTAAGCACATTTAGGCCGGTTCTCACTTTGTTGGACACCTTCAATGGGCTGTTTGACTAGTTTAGTCAAACTAACATGTAATAATTTGCACTTTATGACTGTTTGACTGAGATAAAACCTATAAGACTATAATCACTTTTTGGCAAATCAACTGTTTAGTTCAATATTTATATTGATGCTAACAGCCACCAATATGACCAAATATGCTTTCTGTTATAATACATAGACAAAGGCTTACTTTTAAAATCACTTATATCCTATCCTGAGATGTTCTTTACTGTAAAAGCTAAAGAAATGGATTGAATAAAGTGGTATGTTTACTCGTAATCTGCCTTATTGTTAATATAATGAATATCAGTAATACTAACGATAGCATATCTAACATGTTTAGGCCTTATATGTGGCATGCTTGTCTATATTAAATGTTTTACGCTTAAAGTGACCCTTAAAGTCAATTGAGCACATGGTTCTCACTTTGTTGCACCAATTCAATGGGCTGTTTAAGAGCACAATTAGGATTAGTTTAAAGCAAAGGTTTGGGCATTTAGTTGTGGTGATTTAAGGTTTGAATAAGGAGGCTTGGGAATAAATTACATCACTGAATGTCCTCACTAAGATAGCCATATAACAAGCCTGTGTGTGCAGCAAGCAGATGGAACAGAGATGGACCAGCTGTGTATCTGAGCGTACACATTGCCTTGATTTCCTGGCTCGCTTGTTCTGCCAAATTCCCATTTTTCACTGGAGGGATGAAAAAGAAATAGATGGGGGACGTTAACGCTCAATGTGCAACTGCAGAACTTCTCGTTTGCTTCCTTGTTTTGCTTTTCAACATTGATACGGTGTCAGGTTCAGGTCAAGGTGCTAGAAAGCAAAGTGAACCATGGGAACACACAGTAAGATACAGAGGCGGAAAGAAGCAAGTTGCAAGGGGAAAATATCAGGTTTCAGATGTTGCTATCTGAAACACAAAGAGAGAACTATGATTGTTAGGTCCCTGCACTGGCTTGTAGTTAAATATAGAACTGAATTCAAGATCACTACTTATTGTCTACAGGTCTCTGAATTGTCTGGTCTTATAATTCTGCACTTTTATTCACATATATTTAATTAATTTCTTGTCAATCTTATTCTACACTGCTACCTTTTTCTCTTGTTTTCTGTCTTTTTTAGCTGTCTGTTTTAATTATTCTATACATTTGTGTGAAGTTAATTCAACAAATCTGTACTGTTTTCATTTTTTCACTTTTCTCTGTTTTATTTTGTGTTTTATCTTTTCATTGACTTATTTATTTACTTGCTTAAATTAATTTTCTTTCACGCTGCTGTATTTTGTATTTTATTGCATGTTTTGCCTGTAAAGCACTTTGAATAACCCTTTGTGTACTATAAGGTGCTTGACAGATGAACCTGCTTGGTTGCTTTTCAGTCTTTTCCGGCTGAGCTTAACTTGCAAGTGAGTAAGAGAATATCCCCCATTTAAGATAAGATAAGAAAAGATCAATTTTATTGATCCCTCACCAGGGAAATTTGTTACAGCAGCTAGATACAGATGAAGCATGGAAAAAGCAGGAAAAGAAATACGAGAGGCTAAAAATAAAGATGCTACAAAGACAATGTAAAACTTTCACATGTACAGATATGACATGGTGAATTTACATGTGGATATATACAGATATGACATGGTGAATTTACATATGGCTATGTAAAGGTATGACATGCTGAATTTACATATTGATATGTACAGATATGACATGGTGAATTTACATATGGATATGACATGGTGAATTATGTACAGGTGTGACATAGTGGATTTCCACATGTATAGGTACAGGTATGACCTGGTGAATTTACTGATGGACATGTATAGATATGACATGGTGAATTTACATATGGCTATGTACAGATGTGACATGGTGAATTTACATATGGCTATGTAGAGGTATGACATGCTGAATTTACATATTGATATGTACAGATATGACATGGTGAATTTACATATGGATATGTACAGGTATGACGTGGTGAATTTACTGATGGACATGTATAGATATGACATTGTGAATTTACATGTGTACATGTACAGGTATGACGTGGTGAATTTACATATGGAAGTATACAGATATGACATGGTGAATTTACATATAGATATGTACATGTATGACGTGGTGACTTTACATATGGATATGTACAGATATGACATGGTGAATTCACAGATAGATATGTATAGATAACACATGATGTATTTACATATGGATGTGTGCAGATATGACATGGTGAATTTACATATGGAAATATACAGATATGACATGGTTAA
>OMNN01085100.1:11267-24230 GCA_900302755.1 Chromis chromis
CTGTCTGAGTACCTCTCAGCCTCTATCAGTCAGTCACTGCCACTTCAGATGAGCACCCGTGGATTTAACGGCGCGTTTTGCTGAAGGTTGTCGACTGCAGACTGGTGGGCCAGACATACGAGTCCTCTACTTGACTCCGACAGGTCCGGGGCGGATAATTAAGCAAAAAGGATTGTGTTTGACAGGAAATCCAGCTTCCTTGACTAAATGCACCGTACATAAGCAGATTATGCTGTGTTATGTTTTCGTCATTTTACCCAAATCTAATGTTATAAAGTAATATATTACCTCAATCGAATGGAATAACACTAAAGGGAAAGTTAATGATTGTATGTAGTTCCTTTATCTGCTTTCATGCTTGGTTAAAAGTTTTTAAAAATCCAGCTATCACCCTCACACTGACCCATGTAAAACTGCAAATTGTCCTTTATCGCAGCTTGTTTCTCTATTGATTAAACAAACAAGATATACAGTGACGTGAGATTTACAAGTGCTGGTGTCTGTTTCAGTATTGATGCAAAGCTAAGCTAATGTCTTATCATACACGAGGCAATGCTGTTATATTGCTTTTATATTTTATGTTTCTGTAATGTCAGCCAATAATAATCAACACTATTACAGTATTTCACTATGAATGCAATGCTTGTACCCACAAGGCGTCCTCTCCACAGTGGACGACGTTGGATCTGACACCGTGCAGCCCATGTCAATCGGTTTTCGTTTACTCGTGTAAAAGCAATTTGTATTTGTTTTTTTCTCGAAGGACTTAAATAAGTATTGAAGACCTGTCTGGAAAGAGAGAAGACGCAGAGATAGAGAAAAGGATATTTCGTTATATTTGTCTTAACTCACTTAATGTGGCAGGCTGCACGGCTCCCAGTGCTGATGGATGACTATTATTCCCACCACACAGCTGCTGCTCCTAACACAGATGCAATTGGTATTGGTTCACCAACACCAATTACAACATGGCTATATGAGCTCATTTAGACCATCAATAGCTCGTCGGCAGGGCTGCCTGAGTCATCATTTCACAATCAGGGATTGTAGCACAGGCTCTCTGGTTTATGAAAGTGTGTGATTTAGCAGAGAGTGTTCTGTTGAAGAAAAGAGCTTGACATTTTGGGAAATCCACTCATTGGCTTTCTTGCAACTTAGATAGAAAGTTAGACTTAGATATGAAAACTGAAACCACTCTCATGTTTGTTGCTTAAATATGAAACTCGAACCAAGAGGCATACAGACTGGCATGGCTCACTAATTAACACGTCATATTGTGTTTATTTTACTCCAACAAAAAGTGTATAACCAACTTTTTTCTCGACAAAGAGAGTGCAGGTCTTTTTTTTGCTGAGCAAAGCTGCTGGATGTGCAGCTTTATATCTGGGGTGGGATCCATCCTCACATCTTGCTCTTGCCAAGAAAATGATTAGATGCATTCTTAAATTTCTGAATAACCCTTTAACTCCAAGGTTTTATCACAACCTCAGCTCATGTAGTCAGCTATGTGTGTCTATAACAAGATGCACTGTGTGAAACGGTGCTACTCCTGCTTTTCAATCACTTCAGCAAAATCACAGAGATAGTGTAAAATGGCCCAGGCTTCAATTCTGATCTGATCCCCTGATCTGAGTGAATTCATGTTCCCCTTGTGTCTGTGCATTCAGACTGATTTGGTGATTAGCCACAGAAAGTGTGCCTTAAAATCCCACATTTCACAAAGATAATGAATAAAGAGCACCCTGGGGTCGTCTGTCCACCTGTGCTTACCACAGAACTCAAGCGTTCCTCCTGGATACCAAATGACGTGAATGGTTAATGTTATGCACTGGGTCATGAGATTGGTTCATTCACGGTCTAAGTCACACATAAACCTGACCCCCACAGTTTTCTCTCTCTCCCTTCTCTGCTCCAGCTTTACCACTGAGTTGTTAGAATAAAAGTTGAGGCTGTGCTATGACCTCCTGGCTCCAGCTGTCATGTGTGTTCTGCTCCAGGCGTGGAGGACTCAGGTGCTGCACTCTGAAACCTCTTGTCCCTGACCCTGCAGAAAGCACACAGACAGTCTTCAGTGGTGGACTGGATGATCGCCTGTGACAGCGTTGTTACTGCTTTAATTTAAAGTGTTAACATGTATTTGTTTTCCCTTGCTTTAATCTCTTCATTATCAATTCTGCCCTGTTCTCAGGATGAAGTCAATCAAATCATGGAGACCAATCTGTGGCTAAGGCATGTAAGTTTACGGTCGATGACTCTGCAAATAGACCTTGAGCAAGGGCATCAAGTATAGATCCAGCCTTCTGTCATATATGATTCTGTGCGGCTAGACTGACAGGTTGAATTATTCATGGGAGGAAGCTTTTTAAACACACTGATCCCTGTGATCCTATTTTTGAAGAAAAGTCATATAAACCAAACACACTTGGAATTCATAGTCATTTTTTACCATGTTTTGGAAATCATTTGACAGTGGTTTAGGATTTTAGAAAGCCCACAGTGTTCATTTTGATACTGTGACAGAAATCTTTAACCTTGTGTAGTGTATTAAAACCTCACATTAACTCATTTCTATTTCATAATTACACAGAAAAAGGCTACAACAAAATTAAAGACAGCGTCCATGCATTGTACGGCTTGATGCTTGTTTTATTTAATTTTTTGTCCCACATGGCACCTCCTGCTCCCATGATGCATGGTGCAGTGAACCAGTTTTGACTCAAATGAGGCAGGGCAGGTCTCCAGGTCTTATTTTGCAAGCACTGAGCAAATAATCATCTGCGCTACAGTAGAGCTGTGTTTCTGCTAACGGGTTGAGCTGTAATTGCTCTTTGGTATTAAGACTCAAGCATTGTTGCTCTTACTTTAATGTCATTGTTGTTTGCAATGCACTAACAGTTGTGAGGCACATTTCCCCCTGCTGCTCATCCCAGTCTTACAATATCCTCTAGATACATACTGTTTCGTAATTAAGTTAAATTTTTACGGGCTTCTAAAGGGTGCTTTACGATTGTGGCTTCATGAGTCTCATGAGGATTCCTGGCTGTCCCGAGGAGAGGGTCAAAAGCAGTGGCCAAAAGGTCCATAAAACACACTACAAACTCCAATTCATCTCCTCCTGCTTTTATATGTTTTGCAGCATTAAACAGCCTTTTAGGACAAGTTTGTTTAACCTAAAAAAAACTTGGAATTAGTCATGCTAGTAGCCTTGCTCTAGCGATTTCCATATCAGTCCACCACTTTAGCCCACACAATATATGGTCCCCAAAGGATGTATTCTTGTAATCTCCTGATTTTTCCTCTGCTGCGAAGAAGAACACACACACACACACAGCAAAGTGACCAGCTTCAGTACGAGTCCAGCAAACTTAAACCTCTTTTCATGTGGTGGATAGTGGTATGAAACTATCTCAGCTCTCTTAGCTGTGCTAAAATTTGATACAAGCATTCGTGTCTTTCCTGAGGATGAATCGTATTAGCTTTTGTCATTCCTTAACTTTTCACCTTCCACCATAAACAGGTCAACTTTTTAATTCGTCCAGTACTCTGGTTTATGTCTACAATTTATTGTAAACACAAGCATGTCAACGTTAGCATTTAGCTCAAAGCACAACTGTGACCAAGTTTCTTCACATGGCTTTAGACTATTTTACTTTTATGTTTAAGATTGCTGTTTTTGTATTATACTTTATCATGGATGTTATACTATTTTAGATGTTACATGTTACAGTTCATACCTTGAATAAATGAATGCATAAATAGGGAACTTCATTCATTGGATTTACCAGCTTGATCTGAGACCTGAATTAAATCTAAATTATAGTAGAAAACTATAAAAACCAGTGTTATTATGTAAACAGAACACAGGGACTGGTTTATTTTCAGTTTTAACAGTTCAATTCACTGATATTGGTAATTTCTCAAGTTTTTATTGCAGAGTTTCATCTGATACCGTACATTTTCTGGCTTTTTCTCAGATCTGGAATGATTACAAACTCAAATGGAACCCAAAAGATTTCGGAGGCGTCGAGTTTATCCGAGTGCCATCCAGCAGGATATGGAAGCCAGACATTGTGCTGTACAACAAGTGAGCATAACAACAAATTAAAACCTGGCCCAGCATCTTTATTGATTGTTGGGTACATTTACTAGAAAGGACTGCTGCAGAATGACAAACTATATCAGTCTTCATTGCTCATTTACAATAGGGAGAGGATATACAGAGCATCACAGGATGCAATTTAGGAAAACCACAAGCCACATTTCTAAAATTATATCTCCATAACACAATATTCAATCGCTTGTATCTTTCAGTTTAATCTTCAGTGACTCAGTTGTCTTCCGGTGTCCTTCCTCTTTAACTTTCACCCTGTTGCCTTTCTTGTTTTCTTTCCTTCCGTCTCTCTCTACAGTGCAGTTGGAGATTTCCAGGTTGACGACAAAACAAAGGCCCTGCTTCGCTACAACGGCGACGTTACCTGGATCCCTCCAGCCATATTCAAGAGCTCCTGCAAGATCGACGTCACGTACTTCCCCTTTGACTACCAAAACTGCACAATGAAGTTCGGTTCGTGGACCTACGACAAGGCCAAGATTGACCTGGTGCTGATTGGCTCGACTATCAATCTCAAGGACTTCTGGGAGACTGGCGAGTGGATAATCATCGATGCGCCTGGATACAAACATGACATTAAGTACAACTGCTGCGAGGAGATCTACACAGATATCACATACTCTTTGTACATCCGCCGTCTGCCTCTTTTCTACACTGTCAACATGATCATCCCCTGCCTCCTCATCTCCTTCCTAACAGTGCTCGTCTTCTACTTGCCTTCTGATTGCGGCGAGAAAGTCACGCTGTGTATCTCCGTCTTGTTGTCTTTGACTGTCTTCCTCCTTGTCATAACAGAGACCATCCCGTCTACCTCGCTGGTCATACCCTTGATCGGTGAATACCTCCTCTTCACTATGATTTTTGTCACACTCTCTATTGTCATTACTGTTTTTGTGTTAAACGTCCACTACCGTACACCAAAGACACACACCATGCCCTGCTGGGTGCGCAGTGTGTTCCTGGGACTGTTACCCAGGGTGATGTTCATGACCAGGCCAGAGAGGGACCCCGAACAGGTGACTGTGGCTGACAGTGTTCAGACGACGCATTCGAGACCCTGTGCCATTCATTCCACAGGTACTCTGCAGAAGCAGCACAAACCTCAGGGTCTGGCCACCAGCGTGGTGTCCACCCTGACCAACCGCCAGCGGCTTTTAAACAACACAGAGCTCTCCAATCTCAACAACTTGAGCGGAGACTCGACCAAATGTACCGACTCTGGGTTCTTGTGCTGCGAAGGCCGTTGCAACTGCTGCTGGCAAAAGAGAACCGGGAAACTGCCTGCAGACTCTGGAGGAGGGAGCGGAGGGCTGGGCAGCCTGGGGACCCTGACTGGAGGCGGTGCTGTTGGGGTCGGAGGGGACAGTCAGTGCTCCAGCTCCGAGTCGCTGGAGGGAGGAATAATGTCCTTTTTGCCGCTCTCCCCTGAGGTCAGGGAGGCGATTGAGAGTGTTAAATACATAGCAGAGAACATGAGACTACAGAATGAAGCAAAGGAGGTAAGGAGAGATACTCAACTGTAGCATTTATTATAAATTTACATCTATCAGTCACAACATTAAAACCACCTGCATAATATTGTGTAGGTGCCCCTGGTGCTGCCAAAACAGCACATATATAACAGTAAAAAAATAACATTAAAACTGTTTTTGCTGTGATCTCTTCACAGGTTCAGGATGACTGGAAGTATGTTGCCATGGTTATCGACAGGATCTTCCTGTGGGTTTTCGTTCTCGTGTGCATCTTGGGAACAGCTGGCCTCTTCCTCCAGCCTCTATTACTCGGGGAGGACATCTGATGCAGTTTGACAAAACTAATACTCCAGGCTGTTGAACTGCACACCATTTGTTACACCTAAGGCTCTGGCCATTGCTTACAGAGAGTAAATACAGAGTGGAGCCAAAGTCAAGGAGAAAAGATTGCCGTGGTTCAGAGACTTTTTTTCTTCTTCTGCTGAAATAGTTTCGGGACTCCTGAATGCTGAGGACATGGCTGACCATAATGGACAGTGGTTATCCTGCAGTTCAGATGAGTTACCATCCTACTTGAAAAAAATATGATGTAATGGTTCTCAAAGTCAGAGCTCTGACTGGGAAATTTGGCGCCAATTTCATGCAATTCACAGAGAGTCAGATCCTCTAATCACTCAGTGTGGCAATATCTACAGAAGTGATGACAGGTGAAACATGTTGCCTCTAAGGGTAGTTTGTGTAATCTAACTAAACTGATGTAAAATAATAAGTATGACAGCCTCTTACATCTGTTGTTCATCCTCTTCTGCTTCTTTGTTATATCTAATTGACATTACAAATATTCATGTACCACCAGCCATAATATCAGCCACGTTAATTGTTTACATTTGCCTCTGTGAGTCATGGAACATTCTTGAAAATTTCTGGTCTCTGACTTGAATGGAACGCAGCATTAGCCACTGCAGTGTGTTCAGAACAGATTCGAAATAGGCTGCAATATAATCCAAAACACTGAGGTAATACCAGATCAAAAATGAAATAATAGGTTAAGTGATTAAAGCACTTTACGTCATATTAAGGGTGCACAAGAATTGGAGTTATTCCTGTTGAGTCCATATTAAGTGACATGCCAAAAGTATTTATGGAACAGTGCATATGTTAAATAATGCCTGTTAACTGCATACAAAGCATAGTGAACAGAAAACAAGTGATTCAAAACATTATTTGGTGCCATCACCCTTTACATTTGAAACTACATTGTTCCCCTGGGTGCTTATTTTCATGGTTTTCCAAATTTCTTGGCTGGTAGCTTGTTGCAGCATCTTAGAAAACTCACTGCAGTTCCTCTGTTGACTGTCACAGCATCTTGTGTCTCTTCATGTAATCCTAGACTGACTCCATGATGCTGAGATCAGGGCTTTGTTGGGGCCACGCCATCTGTTGCAGGGCTTCTTGTTCTTCTTGTTCTTGAAGATAGTTCTCTGTGACTCTGGATGTATGTTTTAAGTCATTGTCATATAACTATATAGCGGGTGAGAGGTGGATGGTGGGTCTTTATACACAAGATGACGAACTGTAAAACATTTAATGTGGATTTCCTTGTTTATGAGAACCAAGCAATGATGCCGGTGGTGTCCAAAGAGTGACATCATGTGGTAACTCTTGGTTACTACAAGTGACTTCCTGTCTAGAATAATATGTCACCTACTTTGTCTTCCCAATTGATGTTGTAACCTCACTCATTCTCACTTGTAAAATGATATGAAATGGTACACTGATAATGATACTTAAAACTTCCCAAATGCATTAAGAGAGCAGATGTTTAGTTTTGTTTCCATCTGGACGGTGTGATGATTGGAAAAAAAGATAATTTAGAATGTTTGTTTTTTGTGAGGACATTTACACAGGAAACTATTTGGAGTGTAAATATACACTTTCTCATATTTTCTGTGCCAACTGGGAGCTAACACTGACTTATTGGATCACAATCGATACGGAAAACAAGTGATAAATGGCTTTATTGGCTCCCCCTCTATTTTTTTCCCCCATCTGGCTATTATTCCTAGGCAAAATGGCAACATTTGTTTTACTACACATGGTTTATGGTGTCCCAGTTATCCAAGAAATGCACAGGTAAACATTAAAGCAAAGTCCATGTTAAAGATATCCCATGAAAAATCTAACAGCCATGTAGTTGTAGTCATATGACACAAACATACCTGCAGAAAATGACAGTTTAAATGATTGCTTTTGTGATTTCATTCATTGATAATACACATAAAGAAAGCCTTTACTATCTTCTACATGCATTGTGAGTGTCTGTGCTGAAAGAATTTAAATGTCATAATGAGCTCCAGTTGTCAGTCTATCACTGTCTGGATAATTATACAACAAAAAGAAAAGAGAGCAGATGGTGAGCTATGTGATTACAAGGGAGCCCTGCCCATATTAATGGAATCCTTGCAGGGAAGCGCAGACAGATACTGTATTAACTTTAGGCCACATCTGATAAGAAATCCCTGGCTAATGAATTTAATTAAAGCTCTCTCAGAACTCATGTAGTGCGTCTGCAGGAGATCTCTCAAACAGATACTGAATGAGGAATGAAGTGAAAGATGTTCTGGCAGTATCAGTGAATATTTTGTGAGTTTAAAAAGTGACTTTGAGTAGAGGTGGAAATAGATGTCAGACAAGGCCAGTGGTTGGAATTATACAACGTATTTAAAAGTCAAAGTAAAACTTCTTTCAGAATACTATCTGGTGGGGTTTGCTGTTTTGCAGACATCATTTTGAGGTTTAATTGTGGAACAGAAGGCCCCACAGAATGTTCAGGAAGTGGTTCAGTATAGTCACATTGACTCTAAGGTGTTTGCAGAGGCACACGAGACCTTAATATGAGCCTCTACAGGGTTTCAGCAAGTAAGACTATATCTGAAGGTGCCACTCTGCTTAAAATGATGAAGATAATCACAGTTCTTCTGTGTGAGTATATTGACCTACTTGGCTGTTTTATTTCACGGAAGTTATTTTCTGAATTTCTTTGTAATTTTATACTTATTTTCTCCAAGGTGCACTGACAAATCAGGTTGTATGCCAGAAGAAAGGTGAGCTAAATTTCGTTTTAACTGAAATACATGCCTGCGGTATATTCTCTAAAGTTATTATGCTGCTTTGATGTCATGCAGATATTTCACCTGCTAAGATTCTGGCCCGGCAGAAGACTGTAGGCGAGAACGGTGACCTTCATTTAACCTGCAGCACATTTGGAAGAAAGAAACACTCCACGACTTTTGTGTATTTATGGAAGGATGGGCATGCGATCAAGGCAATTACACAAAAGCAAGATCAAAATGATATCACCTTCAGCATACCCGGAGTTCATGTTCATCACAGCGGAAATTACAGCTGTGTTTGGTCTCCCAAAAATTACACACTTTCTGAAATAGACCAGCGAGGAGACAACATCATTGAGATCCTGGTGATTTGTAAGTATTTTCATTCCTCTGAGAGCTTTATGTCAGTGTTATTTCATACCTTACATTTTCTCCTGCTGCTATGCAGCCAGTTTTCTTCCAGCAGATATTTCAGTTGTCGGGTCGTCTACTGTTCACATAGGAGACCATGTTGAATTCAGATGTAGAGTTTCTGACATCCTGCATACACTTGGTGAATGTCGACTCATCCTCTCCTACCTGAGGAAGAATGAGACCATCCTCCAAATGCAAGCATTTAATGTCACTAAGATGGAGACGACTTTCTCCATCAAGGGTGCACTTGAGAGGGATTCGGGTCATTACAGCTGCATTGTGCTGCCAACTAAATGCGTCCAAGAGCATGAACAGGCACTCTGTGGAAGAAACACAGTATTTCTTGAGGTCAAAGGTGAGGATGTTAGTAGCATCTGGTAAAAAAGAACAGAAAAAATAGGAGGTTTTTCTATTTGCTACAGATGTTTTAATTTTCTGTAATACTTTTTCATCTTCAAAAATAACATTGCTTTTGAAACATAGCTCATCATTTTGCTTTCCAGGTTATGTGGTCCTCCGAGTGTCTGTCACATATGGAGTGATGATCCTGATGATATTATTGAGTCTGTGTCTGTGGGGAATCTCAAAGGTCAAACAAGGTCAGATGAATGAAATCAACAATCAAACCACTAGTTCATATTTTGTAGGAAGGTCGTAATGACAATCGATTCAGATGTACGCAGCTTCTGCTCCGTAAGATGCTGGTTTATCTCACCAACCACATTATGAAATACGTATATTGACGTGCTTGGTTTTTCTTGTTTCAGCAGGCCACTTAGCATCGTGCAATCCTTGGTGAGCTTTGATTCAGTCTGACTGATGTTTCATTACCTACTAACACACGCGTGTTCCATGTGTTGTGTGACTTGCATCGTGCTTTGAATGTGTTTTCCTCCAGTGCGATGAGTCAACAGGCAAATGCAGACATGTTGGAGCAACAGCTGGAGCAGGCAGAGGAAGAGCATCTGGAAGCACAGGACGGTATACTGAAAATTCAATTACAGTAAAAACACGCTCTGGGGAATTTATAATAAAATGACCTATGACTGGCAAAGAAAACATAATCCAACCGAGTTCTGTGCTACACGAACATCAATTTCCTTTTCCTTTTCCTTTTTGCTTTAAAGCTTAAGAGCTATTTTTTTTAAACTACCTTCCTGCTAATCACCTCTGCAAAGCTCTTTATGACAAGAAAGTTGATCTCTAGAACTATTGTAATCAATATTTGATAATAGCTTTCATATATTCAACCATTTTCTTCTTCATTTTCAGGAGAAGATTCTTACGGCTTGGAGGAGGAAGACGAGTAAGACTATGAATCAATGTTAAAATAATTGTTATTTTAGTCTTGCTTTTATGCATACTTCAAGTCAAATGTCTTACTATGTTATTTTATGTATTTTATGTGTAGTAATTATCATGAGCTACACGGAAAAGTTTTGACTTTTCACTCAAAAATTCAAACATAAAACTTCTATGTTTTATATTTGATTAAATTCAACATACGTTAATTATCATGGTTCAGCTGGATAGTATTTTCTCATCAGGTTTCAGAATAGTGTGACTTCTGAGGACTACGATGAAGCCTATGGGGCAGTGTACAGTGTTGCAGGTAAGCGATGACCAAACAGTGTTTAGGTATTTTGCTCTATGAGCAATTTTTATAGCCTTTTGAAAGTCATATTGGTGACTTTTAGTTCTAACATGCAAAGATGAATACAAGAAGTACTGCAAAATGTAAAGTTATCATCACAATGCAAGATTCCTATACAAAGTACCATTTGCTCCATATCATTAGATGCTTGTTTTCTCGTCTTATCTTGAGTTGTTCTGCTCCGTAACAAGGCGACTTGAACATGAAAATGAGAATATTATGAATAACAAAACATGCTGCTTTGTTTCTTCACATTGACCATGTTTATTTGAATTCATTGCCTCTTACAGGAAAACCAAATGTCCATTTATAGCAGCAGGGTAGATGTGAAAAGTGTTTCGTCACATGCTGTCTGACTCACAATAGCTGATTTCTCACCCATGCGAACGTGAGACAGAATAGAGACGAGAAAAAGAGACAAAGATGAGAATAAATACACAAGTGGCTAAAATGAGAAACTTTCCACCCACAGATAATCCGGTGATTGTAAGACCAAGTGCAGCACCTGTGTATGCTGCATCCTTCCGCCATAAAAAACACAAGATGCAGCTGTCACCAGAGTTTAATGTCAGTTAAATGCATAAACGGAACAACCGCTTGTGTTGTCTCCATGTCACAGCTGCTTCAAGGCAATGAAAAAATGCTATTGTTCAGTATGAAGATGTGTTTTAGAAGTGCTGTCTCTGACACATCTGAATTTGCAGATGTTTATTACCACAGTCAACCTGAATAGCAGCATAACTGGAGAAAGAAGAAGAAGAATCTTTAGACTATTTGATCAGAAGAATGCATGTGCTTATGTACTTTACGATGCATGATTCTGTTTATTGATTTTGTTTTGCATCAAGTAGACATATCAGACATATTTTTTCCTTGTCATTTCTTTTGTCCATTTATATAAAGCTTTTCAATTGTATTTGGATATACTGCATCTGCAATGTGTATTCTATTTGAAGTAAAAAAAATCATTTTGATATTAAAGAAATCAAACCGCATTTTTGATACTTTATAGTCTTTATTTTCTACAGAAGCCATTAATTATGAATTGTGTGCAATTTGTTATTGTATCTCTTTCATACAAGGTGTATTGGAGCCGTGTTAAAGGACCGCTGGCTTTAATTGCAAAGCAGTCACAGAAAATGTTTGTGTGTTTGTTAGTAAGGTACAGTGGCTTCCAGCATGCACTCATAACTAACCTAGTGTAGCCTCATGAAAGTTCAACCAAGGACTGACTGTATAATGACTCCTTCAGCTGATGATCTATCAATCAAGAGGAGCTTCCAATATATATCTGTCACCACTGCTTTCCTCCTCAGTCTCACTGCTGCTGCTCTGCTGTTTGAAATACAGCTGGGGAGCTGATGAAAAGAATGAAGTTAGTAGTTTGTCATCCAAAAATATGGGAAATCAGTTTATGTTGCATTCTGCTGGAAACAACATACTCTTTCTGAATAGTTCTCAACAGGGAGCTGTAAATATTCATCTTTAGCACATACAGACCCTTTCCAAAAAATTAGAATACGATGGAAAAGTTTATTTATTTCCATAATTCCATTCAAAAAGCTAAACTTTCATAGATTATAGATTCAGGGCCCACAATTCAAATGATTTCAAGTATTTGTTTATTTTTACATAATTTGGGCTTCCAGCTCATAAAACCCACGAAAACAGGAATTCCAAAAATTAGAATACTGTGAAGAAATCAGCCCAAATTTTGCAGGGCATGAATGTTTTAAACTGAGTGTCACACACTAATCATCTACTAAACTCAGAGCACCTGCACAGGTTTCCCCAGGTGTCATTAAATTGCTTCAGTTTGGTTCAGTTGTCTCAGTTCGGTTCAATATGGGGAAGACTGCAGACTTGACAACTGGCCAGAAGACCATCATTGATACCCTCCATAGGATGGGTAAGCCACAAAAGTTCATAGCTAAGGAGGCTCCATAACTCCCAGGCAATGCCTCAATGCCACGGCGCATCGAGGCAGTGATTAAGGCAAAGGGATTCCCAACCAAGTATTGAAGATTGACATATCGGTTTGAAAGTACAATATTTTGATTGATTTGATGTGATCCTGATTTCTTTCTTTTTTTTCTTCAAAAACTGAGAAGTAAATGATGATTTCCTCACAGTATTCTAATGGTTTGAATTCCTATTTTTATGGGTTTTATGAGCTGGAAGCCCAAATTATATAAAAAT
>OMNN01085108.1:0-13782 GCA_900302755.1 Chromis chromis
GAGGGAAGCTATCATCCACCGTCCCAGCCTCCAAAGTCTCAGAAGTCAACTTGATGACCAAGTGAATGTTGAACAGTTCCGACTGCATGGGGAAGGTTGAATGAGCATTTATCACAGTCCCCAACCTGTCCAAGAGCTCAAGTGTGTGTGTGTGTGTGTGTGTGTGTGTGTGTGTGTGGGTGTGTGTGTGTGTGAATGGGTGACTGAGAAACACATTGTAAAGTGCTTTGTTGAACCTAGCTGAGGTTTAAAAGGCATTTATACTCTAAGTGTGGACCATTTACCATTTACAAGATCTATGTTGTCTTCTTGGGGGGCTGCATGGTGGCTCGGTTGTTAGCACCATCGCCTCACAGCTAGAAGATCCCCGGTTCGCATCCCGGTTAAGGAGACCTGGGATCTTTCTGTGTGGAGTTTGCATGTTCTCCCTGTGTAGCGTGGGTTTAAACCGGGTTGTCTGGCTTCCTCTTCCTGAAAAGTGAAGCCAATGCAATAAGGTGTCTGCAGTCAACAAGGGGCGACTCCTCTCTGTTTGCGGATAGAAGTCTGATTGTATAGAAGAAATATAGCACACTGTTCATTTTGTAAATCATGGTTTCATTCAAAAGAAAACAGACAATAACGCAGAATGTACTTTTTGGGAAGGGCTAACTTATGTCCAGTTTCAAAAAACAAAGATGGTGACGGCCAAGTGCCAAGCTCAAGGCTTCACAATGGCAGTCCACAAACCCATGAGTGACATCACTGTGATCTGTCATGGGTTCTGAGACTAATGACAGAAAAAAATTAAAATTTTATGAATGACAACTTTAGGTGAGGAGTGCTTGTACATGTTTCACAACTAATATAGAAATCGGAAAATTTAGGCGAGACAAAATAGTTTGTTTTTCTTTATTTACACCTTGCGTCTTAAATGTTTGCACAGCTTTTTAGAAATAAGACATACAATTCCTTACACCTATTCTTTAAATGAGAAACATAAAATAAATGTATGCATAAAATATAAATGTAAATAGCACAATTTGGAGAGCATATTTAGCATCACAGCTAGTATCACAACATCCATAATTCAATCCTGGTGTGAACTATACCTCTCTCTCAGCACTCATGAATGAAACAACAGATGCTTCCTTCCACACTTACTGTCCTCATTCCAGAATATCAGCCAGCTTGTCATGGTAATACTCATAATTTTCTTTGCAGTCCTCCCATAGGTTCAGAGGTTGCTCCTCGTTCTCCACAAACGTGTCCCAGATGTAGGAAAAGTCCAGAGGCTTCATCACCCTCAGCTTACAGCCAGCGGCGTGCAGGGCCTTTAGCCCAGCCTGGATCTCTTCTTCCTCCCACTCGAACAATCGAGCAGCAAAGATACTTAGCTTTACGTTTTTCCTGGCCTTCAACACTTCAGCTATTTTTGCAGCGCAAGCAGAGCAGGGACTGGAGGACACATACCTGAGAAGAAGATGGCAGAAAAAAGATCTGTTTCAATACATCCCTGATTTTATAAAGTTAAGAGAAATGTCACTGATTATAAAGCTTCTGTCAGCATAAAACTACAACTCATTTTGTTAATACAATACAATACAATACATTTTGTATGATACATGTATCATATGTATTTTGATTGTTTCTTAGGTTGTTAAAAATTGATAGCTATGTATATTACAACATAAACATAATATATCTGATATCCATGTGTACCTGCATGGTGTATGGTAAAAATAGATATTACTATTTTATGTAATCACATTTGAAAGGGTTTTTGTGAATGATACTTGACCAGATTGCCAAAATGCATGCTAGATACTTCTGTGCACACAAGAGCAGTGCTTCCTGCACTGAAGGAACATCTATATACATTTCTATATACATGTATATAGAAACATAAGTGATAAAATAGATGGAAAAAAATGAAATATTGTCTAGACAAAAAATAAGTTGTATTTTAAAGTATATACCAGGTGACTGTGTGCTTGACTGCAGGGTCGCAGTTTGGCAGACACTGTGTGAAGAAGGCCTCCTCAGCATGAAGCCCGGCATGCTCATCCTCCAGAAAGCCTCTCAGAAGCCCATCAGCTGTGTCCCCTTTGGCTACTAAGTAACAGAGGATGGTTTTGTTGCGGCCCGAGGAGTATTCAACATTCTTGAACTGGAACTTAAACATAAAAGGATCTACCCGGTCCCTGTGTAAAACAATGAATGAAATAAACAATTGCATGTTAATAGTCACATCCTGACATGAGGCAAAATGAATATGAGGCTGTATTATTTATATCTGAAAACAGATGCATCTCTCAGGGTGTTGGCTTAAACAGTGTTTGGGAAAAATCTCTTGCAGAAAGAGGAAGACGACAACAGTTGACAGCAGTGGGATTACCAGAACTTAACATGTTTAAGGGTAACCATTACACTGAATGTAATGCTTTTTAAAAAAAAAAAAAAAAAGCATCCATATGTGGTCTAAGCTTACAAATACAAATTTGGGAGCAAGGCAAGGGGCATCTAAAAAGTGTGATAGATGTCTCAGTGGCAGAACTCCAGGCAAGGGGTGAGAGGTTTAGCAGTAACGTCAAAGCAGTGATAATTTTGGCACCTAAAATATTTTTTTTCTGTATGGTTATTCAATTCAATTCAATTCAATTGTATTTATATAGTGCATATTTACAACACATGTCATCACATAGCCCTTATCATCATAAGGAAGAACAATACAGGAAACAGAAAACCCAACAATCCAAATCGCTTTTGGATTCCCTATAAGCAAGCAGTCCGCAACGGTGGGAAGGAACCAAAAAACTATGTGATTGCTGTGTCATGATGTCAGTTCTGTTTGAGGCCAGTCATTGGCTAGGTGCTCACAGCGGGACAGTTTTAGAAAATGGTGGCAGCAGCAGAGTCTGACTTAGTGTAGTGTAAAAGTATCAGACTCAAGGCTTCAAAAGTTTGAGAGCACGTCAGATTTTCACAAAACAAAAGTGTGGTCTGTGCACTGTGCAGAAGCACATAAAGAAGAAACACACAGGGACTATTCTGTCAACTGGCTTGAGTTTTTCTAATACTGTAAATGAGACTATTTCAATCAGTTTTCTGCTGCTTTATATGTGTGACACAAGTGAATGTGTGAAAACAGAAAAACATGGGCGATCTGCCTTATTGTATTATTTTTGCCTAAACTCATGCTGTCATGGTCTCACAGAGAAACCAGGTGCAAACATGAGTCAAGAGAGAAACTGGAATCAGTGAATGAATTTATTTACAAGTTATGTATAGAAATCAATACAATATATAGACAAGAGATCCTAATCAGGAAGACAGGGAAGGGGAAGACACGCTAACAGGCTAGGGATAGACAAAAGGCTAAGCCAACAAGCAGGTGCTAAACAATATTAACATGGGGAAACAGAGCTAACATTTGGACAGTGCACTAGAGACCAAAAATACACAGGAGAATACTCGTAAAGTAATTAGCAGAAGTAGTAGTAGAATCTACACAAGGATCACAGAGCTATAGAAACTATAGAAACAAGTTAACCTGACTGGGAAACAAGGCAAAGGCTGAACTAAGCTGATGGGTCAGTGGTGGCACAACGGTTAAGTCTCTGGACTACTGATCAGAAGGTCAGAGGATCAAACCCCAATGCAGCCATTGTTGGGCCATTGAGCTTCCTGCCCCAGGGGCGTTGTACCATGGCTGACCCTGCACTCTGACCCCAACTGGGATATGCGAAAACATTTCACAATACTGTAAAAATGTATTTGTGACAAATAAAGGTTTCTTTCTTTCATCCAGCAGCTCTTTGTCTTCCTTTGCCTGAGTGGGAAATGAGAAATAGAGAAGCTTAACTAACATTAAGGATGGTGTGGTGGGTGTCAAGTTAAAGCTAGGGATAGCATGGCAGCAGCATGCAAGCCAGAGCTAATTTTACACTGCATTGCTAAGATTAGATCCACAGATCCACAGATCCACTGCATTATTTTTGGACAAATTTTGTGTGGGCCAGCTCTTATTAACCAGAGCAGGCTTCATCTCACTCTTCTGGAGATCTCTTTTTGTATTACACACTCGGTTCTTGGACTGAATTGTCCTTGAGAATTTGGCAATTGTTTGAAATCCATACCACTTGTAGATGATTTTCCATAGAATGAAATGATTCATTTATAATAATTTGGATCTTTTTGCCATCTTCATAAGCGTCCACAATCTTTTTTTTCTTTTTTTCTGAAAGCCTTGGCGAGGTGGCATGATGATGCCACACAATTCCATAAGCAAAGAGAAAATCAGACCCTAGCTGTCAGAGTTTCATCTGTAGAATAGAATAGAATAGAATAGAATAGAATAGAATAGAATATACTTTATTAATCCCCAAAGGGAAATTCAGAAAGTCTGTAGGCACTTTCAAAGAAGATCAAGTCCTATTTTAGCATGAAGCCTTGCTCTATCTATTCTTGTTCGCCCTGTTAAAGCTATTGCATTATGCAGTTAATATTAACTCAACACTTCCTGTAACCATTTCAAATTAAAAGCCCTCTAGCATTCCAGTGACCAGAAATTACATTTCTTCATTTCAAGTGTTATAGTTCAGGCTCAACTGTATGTTCATGCAGGCCATTTTAGCTACGTGTTTACCTACATCTAATAGATGTGCTGAAATATATGATCACAGAAGCAAAAATGTAATGATTATTTAGAAAGGTTGAAATCATATAATAAAATGTACTAATGATAAAAGCATATCAGAAAACCCTTTATGGGGCAACCTCATCCTGTGACTCATCAAATAAATGGTCAACATGTGAAATGTCAAGAGAAGCCTTTGTAAAATAGTTTTGTAAGCCCCATGAGTGTTATTTTGCCTCTCATAGATAGACAGTATGCAGGGCCACAGTCTTTATATCACAAGATAGACTAAACAGTGATCATATAGAGCCTGCAGGGCCAGTAACAGTAAAAGAGTAAATCAGGTGATAGGCATACTTTGGTGGGCCTATAATGCACCTTCAGCAGTGTAAAGAATTGTATTTAAGTTGAAGTTCTACATGGCCATATTCAGTTATTGTAGGCTGCTCTCTGTGAGGTGTACAGATAATCTACCATTGGAGTGAAGATTAATGACTTATTTCTCCTTATTTCCTTTTCTCAAATGTATTGCAATAACTTAGTGTTAGAATATTTAATGAGTGTTGTAGCCAGACTGAAAAGCAACAGCAACGCCATGCCTCCAGTTTTCTCTCCTTTCCCTGTGTTTCTTCTGTTTGTCTCTTTCTCCCTGTTTGTTTGTGATTGTGTGTCTCTGGCCATGGTACTTTATTCTAGCTCTCCCTCTGCGTCAGCCTGCTCACCTACACCTCATCATTCTATCAGCATGCAGTGTTTAAACTCTGGTTCTCCAGTCACTCGTCGTCAGATGGCTGTCTACTTGTGTGATAAAAAGGCCTTCTAGTTTTTGTTCAGTTCTTTGCTTTCTCGTGTACATGCGTTCAAGTTTCCAAGTGCTTCATGTTCATGGTCCTCCTTACTGGCTGCTTGCCTACAGCTCTGCTCCAATCAACGATACTTCATGAGTCATACCAGTTCTCTCTATTTGCTACTCTGTTCTGCAACTCCTTGCCTGTCCACTTCTCACTCATCCATTCACGTTTTTCTCTCCTTTAGGTTACATGTCCTGAGAAGCAGCATGAGTGGCCAGGTGCACCAGTATTTACTCCTCAGTTAACATGGAGCGCTAAGGGCCAGGCCAACCTGATCATTGCTGCCAGTGGGCCATTTGGCAGCTTGTGGTCTGTGTTGGTTCTCCATTCTCTAGTGTCAGCCAGATGTGGTGTTTTCCAAACCTAAAGATCGGCTACATTGTTTTTCTTAGAAGCTCGCTATAAGTTGACCTTATTTTTGCTTTGATTGTAAATGAACAGCTTTTTGTTTGGTAATTAGTTTCTTCTTCCTCTTACCCAGATTTAATAACATCATTTGTTACTCCCCACATCCCCTAGTTTCACAAGGATGTAATGCCATGCAACTTGCATGCACATTATGAGAGGCACCAAGAATATATCCACCCTCCTCTGGCCTGTGTTATATTGTCATGTTGACCATGCCCTAGCTATTAATAGACTACTGATTTTCATTTGAGGAAATGGAGTAAGTCTATAATTCCATTTAGCAGACGCTTTTATCCAAAGCCACGTACATAGGTAGGTAGGCGGTGCAGCATTAAGGACCTTGCCTAAGGGTCCTCACTGGATACCTGCACCCTGACTGGGATTTGAACCACCGATCTCCCATGCCAAGGTCTGGGGTGTTAGTCACTGAGCTATCCAGCTGTTTTTGCACGTTGAACTTTGAGGCTATGTTTGGATGACAATATCTCAAGAATGAGTAAAGATAAAAGCCTGAAGTTATCACTGTCATTTCTCATTGTGCTATTAATTCACAACATGTCCAATATTGGACAAGAAGATCAAACAGTCACTGATTATGGGTAAGGTGAAATTTGGAGAAAAAAAACTTTAAGCCGTCCTGAAAAGTCCTATCTTCATTAACAAAACAAATCAATAATGCAGAAGTTAACTAGTGATTCTTAACCACATGTAGTTGAATGTCACAATTATACAAAACATATAGAATACTGTTTAATATGACATTTGATACTCGGTCACAAAAAGGAAAAAAGTTATTTTCATTGAACTTTCTTGAACTGATCAGGTATGACAAGCTGTACCACTAAATAAAATGCTTGCTAGATAGCTTCATCAAAGCAGAACAGAGATCTTGAGTTTGAAAATGGTTCCCAAAATATAACCAATTTTTTTTTTAATGAGCATATTTTTCATTTTTGTACCCCACTTTGTAGGCATTCTCTAATTCCAAATAATTCATATTAAAAAGTTTTAAAAAATGTGATTGTCAAACAGAAATAGACCTAAAAATCTGATGATGTCCGCTGGAATGACCGTGGACTTAAAAAACTAATAATAGCAAAGTACATGCTACATGTGAAGGCCCTTTGCCACTCATGACATGGCTCACTGCACTACCACCTACACAATAATTCATATTACAAGCTATTTTAACCACAAGCAAAGTACCCACCTCCTCCTGTGTCGTCCTGCCCCACAGCAGTCAGACCCAGATCTCCCTGCCAGCGGTTCTGGGCCAGGCTACCTCCACTGTCTCGCATTATCCACGAACAACCCACGACCTGCGCCAGCTCGTCACCTACAAACAGCAAACACAGTATGCATTTTGGGTGTAACCACACAGTCAGCTTACAAACAATTTGGAGAATCTGAGTTTTATTGCAAGTATGGACATTAGTCTTTGGAACTACACAGTACCTGCTCCTGTACTGAGCAGTCAAACTGTGTGTGTGTTTTTCCGTCTGTATGTGCTTTTACTAAAAGATTTGACAGATTGTGAGTTTCTGCTCTGACATGCAAACGAATTGTTACAAACATTTTCTGCATCAACTGTAGTGAAGTTTAATCAGAGTACTGAAGGTTCATCACCTGTTTGCTGCTGCACGGAGCTGCAGGTGAGTGACAGAGCTGCTCCGCCCCTCAGACAACAGCTGCTCTGACAGAACACAGTTTTGGATTTGGAAAGCAAAAGTGCATCTCTAACAGAGTCCAGTTTGTGACATGGTCTTGAAGGCCAACTCTATTCCTAATAACGCATTGTTCCAACAAATCATCAACAACTTACCGGAACATTGTGTACAATAGGCTAGGCTATGATTACTAGTCCATCTTCTCTTTCCCCCTCTGTCCCCCTTCTGTGCAGGTCCTCCTATGATCTGGTTGCCACCCATCCAAATTACTGAAGTACAATGTATCTGTACAAATTACAGATACAGGTGGTATAGCCTAACCTGCTAGTGGAACAGGTAATATGATAAGGGAAACTAACTTGCACTAACTCTACTGCGCTCAGCTCCTTATATTATACTGTACACTATCTGGGGTGCACCTTACAATGGTTGTGGTGTACTGTGGTAAACAGGACAAAAAAAGGTATGGACTGGCTCTTAGAACAGGTGGGGTGAGTGTGGGTATCATGCCTCACTAATGGATAGTGTCCATTTGGTACCCATTTTTACTAGTCCTGTTAACTTGTTCTAGCTACTTGCATTCACTGTGCCCTCTGTTCTGACCTCTGGTGGTGCAAACTATGCAAGCACAGCACCTTAAACACAGCATCTGCATACCAGTTTAAAGTCCCCCTCTCTGCATTAATTTAACCACTAAAAACTCATCTCTGTGTATCAAAGTTACTAGTTTTTTCATTAAAATAACCCTCTACTACCTTAAAATGGCCTACATGTAACTCTACACCTTTGCTTCCTCTAGAATGTAGAATAGTACCTGCTTTTCCCTCCATTCACCCTTCCCCGCTGGCTGCGGTTGGGGCTCACTAGCAAACACTCAACTACTCAAATACTGTCAACCTGCTATATGCTACACAATAGTAAGTTGTAATACTGCAGAAATTCAGCCATACATGTTGGAACCAGAAATGAATTCTGAAGAAGAACGATGCAGAAAGCCCCACCCAACTAGTTGACAGGATTTGTTCCTTAGATAGTTAAGTATTATACTTGTTTTTGTTTCTGTCAGTGGAACATGCAGTTTCAAGGTGGAGATGCTCAGCTATGGCCCTGACTGCTTATTTAGCTGATGATATGTCTTCTAGTCTATGAAAAACACCACATGGACAACAAGCTAAAAAAACTTTTTCACCAGAGGGGCTCTTGAAAGCTTGGAGACTTGAATTGAAAAATACAACTTGGCTCACATTCACAGGCATATAGTGAAAATAAGACACAAGCAATCCTGCTGTCAGTAGAGACAACTGGACTGAAGAAAATAGGAGCCCATGTTTGTAACATATGTAGACATGGATAATGTGAACTTAACCTGGATGTGATGCAAGTTCATTTTCTAATTCTGTTTCAAAGTGGCATTAAGAGTAAACATATCCCGATTAACCATTGTACAGTGCACCAAACCAGTTCAGTTGTGGGCAGTGGTGTACCCAGAACCTGGTTTTAGTACCAGCAATAATCAATAGAGACGTTTATGGCATGCTGGATTCAGCAAGAATATAAATCTTGTCCAAATACTACCAAGTTAAGGGATAACTTCCACATGGCTATTCTTCCTAATGCCACTGTGTAAACACAATTATTAAATGTATCCTTTTATCAAAGACCTTGAGAATTAACTTCCTTACCTCAACTCTTGTTGTCCTGAAACCATTTAAAACAATAGGCGATGTTCTTATGTACAGTTGACCTACATGTTTCTAAATAACAGCTCATAATTTATCTATCTTTATGGACGGTAGTCTGACAGCAGCTGACATGGGGACTGTTCCAGTGACCAGGTGTATTCTACTGCGCTACTACTTACACCGTCAGTGTTAAATAGCATTTGTGCACAGTAACAATTATTGCACATACAAAACACACTTGGGTCATTTCAGTCACTTACTGACTTAACGGTTTAAGAGTTGTTACGGGGATAATTCCTCCCTAAGACTCTTTTGTCTCTCTGATGCTTGGGATACACCTAAGGACTGACTAAAATCTACTTAAGACTGGACCACATGCACAAAGACTATGTCCTCCTATGGTCACGCATCTTCATCCGACAGTCAAGAGGAAACATACACCTTAATACGGAGTACATAGACTAGTAACACACTAACCACAAAGGCAACAGCGACCGGAGTTCCCATTTGTGCGAGAGAATGACCATCAGCATGAGTAGCTACTGTGTTAACCATAGTGATGAAAAGTAATACTTGTATTTATTCCGTGGCTCTGTCAGTCTGTGCCTGCCTGATACGTAAAACAAGCTGTTTAGCTGTTGTGTGCTCCAAAGATAAAGCAATCTGTAGCTGATTATTTAAAATACAAAATAACGGGCGCCCCGTTAGCCTAACGGTTATGTTGCGTGACCCAAGTGCAGAGACGTAGCGGCTGTCCTGGGTTTGATTCCGACCTCGGGCGTATATCGCATGTCCTTCCCCACTCTCTCCCATTTCCGACTCTATCCACTGTCCTATCCAATAAAAGCATAAAACGCCAAAAATAAATCTTAAAAATAAAATGAATACGAATCTTGATTTTGGCCTCCTACCATGATATGAACACGATCTACTGCAGTATTTACATGTAATAATGCGCTCCACTCGTAAAAAACTCAGCTCCTGCTGTGGTTTATAAAACAGCGGATGTAGATAAAATTATTGGGTTTTTATCTTGGACCAATCTGACTTCAGAACATCTTATTTTACTCTTTTCAAAGTAGTTTTTGCTCACGCACCTGTCTGAGAGCACTGCAGCCATCTAGCAGCATCTATTGCTGCCTGTAATGTGAAATTATGTACTTATTGTATTATTGTATTATTTTATTAAGGCACTATTCTTCTCCTCATTTTTGTACTAGTATTTTTATTTTATTTTACTTTTATTTATTTTTTGGATTATTACTACTAACACTAAGTTTTTTCACTAACCTTTGTTTACTTTAACTGTACTCTGGCAAAACAATTTCCTTCGGGATGAATAAAGCTTATCTTTATCTTTAAATGTTCAGGGGACATTCTACTGTCTATCCAGAAGTTTCTGGTAAAAATGTTTAGGTTGGTGGTATGATTCTAAATAATGTGCAAATGAATACCAGGAACCAAGGAATCCCACCAAAACACTACATTATGAAGAGATGATCAATGATATTCACTGCACCTGTCTGTAGTTTTGATGCTGTGGCTGATTGGTGTGAACAGACTTCTGAATAACTGGATCCAAAGGCGTATCAAACGGAAGTCTCATACTGAAATGAATGCTGCACGTCAAATGGTTTGGGACGAATATAAGTACTGTTACAGCCCCATCCTATGGCCGTACTTTTTTGCCTTGAAGAAACTCATCAAACAGTGAGACCTATTGCACAAACAAACAAACTACTTTGGATGAACAAACAATACCTGTTGGTAGTTGGTAGGGTAAATTCATTACTGATTTTGGTTTTTGATCTTCTGAGATAGAATTTTATTATTTTTTGGGCAGCTAAACTTGTGGATGCTATCTTTTTTCATGAGTTGAAGGGTAACCGACTGTCCCTGAGGTGTCTAATAGAAGGGTTATACACAGGTTAGTTCAGCTGTCCATTTTCAAAACAACAGCATTTAAGAGCAACGTGGGGCCAGAGTTTCAAAAATTAGGAGATGAATAACCACTCACAACAAATGCTTATAGAGCGTTCCCATTTATCGCAAAGATAGGTTATCACTACACTGTTGTAATCAACAGAAGCGTGAAAGGCAATCCTTTGGTCATTAAATGGTAGTGAAACAATAATGCACTCCCCATATAAATGATGGCATATCACTTTCTGTTTACATTATAGTGTATTTAGTGTTTCTACTAATAAATAGTACTGATAATTGGGGGCCTAAAGTATTACCTCGTATTGGATCAAAGTCTATTTTTGTGGAAGCATCCACCTCAAATATGACTGGAGTTATCAAGTCCAGTCCTCTCCATCACAGCACCACTGACGTCTGCCAATGACAGTGAAACAAGCGTCACGCTTAGATGGAAATCACTTCCTCATTATATACACGTACATAAAGGCACTTATAATTAACTCCCCATTGAACATCAGCGTTTTTCTAATTAACAGAATCATGGGGTCGCTTTAATGGTTGTCCAAACCTTCTGGATTTAGCTTCTTTTGCTAAGAAATCAACTGTTAGCAAACCACCAGATTGGTTATATGATCTCCTCTTCATCCAGAATACAAGTACTCGTCCTGAGAAGCTGCTCTGTAAACACCGGCACTCTCGTGACCATGTGCATTTACGCCAAAAACACGTACTTTACCTTGCTAGCAAAACTGAGTGCATTGTTTGCAGACAGCTACGGTGCTAACTGGGTGAATTCGCATGTTTAATACTTATCTACTGTGTCCTGTGCTCTTTGCAGAAAAGATTTTTCGATAAAAACTGCTATGTAATGACACCGCTTGCAGGAAATAGTCCATACCAAGGGTATCTTGTGCGCGTTCAGACCTACCAGAACCGCCGCCAGCTCCACCACATAAGATTGGATAAAATTCACACCAATTGCAAACCTTGTTGTAAAGTAACTATGGACAGCCAACGCTTCAGCACCGCCATAAGCAATTTGAAATAACTAAAATTGCAAGAGTTGTGCAATTAACAAAATAGCTAACATGTTAGCTATTAGCCATGTTGTCCTCAGCTAGCTAGGCGCTATGTAAGCAGATACCATGCAAGCAACAACGAAATAAAAAGCCCGGCTCGGCTACAGCGTACGCAGCGAGGTATTACAATGTAGTGCTTACCCTTAGCCCACAGATTTATATAAAGGTCCAACTGCCTCCGACTCAGTGTTGAGCGTTGTGTATTTTTGGATTAGGTTCGAACCAAAACTAAGTGGTGCTAAACCTCATTCAATGAAGTCAGGTGTGGAGCAGCCAGATGTCGCCCTTGTTTTTCTTCTTCTTTTTCCTTCTTCTTCTTCCTCTTCTTCGTGTTTTAGGTGAATGGACGAGATGTAGCTTTTCGGCACCCTACCGCCACCTTCTGGATTGGAGTGCGAATGAGAACCGTGATGCAATCAATTCCTAATGTTAAGTATCTTCTGTCTCTCAGGCCTACGGAGCGAAACTATCTCGTGCGCACGTGAAACTGAAGTTTTGCGTGTGCACGAGAAACTTACTTTTTTTTCTGCCAGTGTCCCTTTAGGGCCTCCGTACAGACCAGTATAAAATGATATGTTGTAAATATCTGTTTTACTGTTGTATGCAGTGTTCATATCCACCCATAGTGTTTTCATTCACTATTTTTAATGTACTATTCAGACGGCATGACCAGACTTTGTCCTTTGTCCCAATTTCGCTTGCTTCTTCAGATTTCTTCAGTTATATTGGCCCTCATTTTCTATATCCCAGTTTTCCTACTAATTTTAAAATCTCTGTATTAGTTCTACTTTTAATTTCAGCCTTTTTACATGTACAGTCCTCCTCTTTGCTTTTTTTTTTTAAACTTGTTTTATTTAAAATCTTTAGTGCAGGCACATCATACAATTACAGAAACGTTTCCAGGAATATAATAGGTAAAATGTAGATATACTGACTATGGTACTCCTTGTGTTCATGAAATAAAGACATACAGTAGCCAGGATTACAATGAAAAGAAAAACTCAATCAGGTGTAAATGAATAAACCAAAAATAAATTTGAAATATAATCTTGAATTGAAGACCATTTGTCCATAAATAAGTCAGTTTTCATTTGCAGTCTTGCAGTTATTTGCTCTATAAGATTCTTTTAGTTTGTTCTTCCATTGCATAATAGTGGGGGGCTGAGGTTTAAGCCAGGAGGCGATAAACAGTAGTATTTTTAATTGGGTAATATTACACTTTGATCTTAAGTTGTCAGGGAAAATTCCCAGAATTATGAATTTGGGTTCCAGTGGAATTTCCACACCTAAACATATATTTTTTTAAATTTAATCTTGTATATCATTACAATAGTTTGTTAATTTTGGACAATCCCAAAATACATGAGTGTGGTCTCCCACAAGTCCACAGCCCCTCCAACATTGGTCCAAAGTTCTGCCAAACTTGAATGTAACAAAAGGAGTTCTAAAAAATCAAATTTTAGTTTTCCATTCAAACTCTCTGAGTACCGGACTGTTTCTTATTTTATGTCCCTCCCGTAATGTCTGTTCCCAGTCTTCATCCTTGATTATTAT
>OMNN01085111.1:0-37153 GCA_900302755.1 Chromis chromis
CACACACCTGTCTATATAAGACCTTACAGCTCACAGTGCATGTCAGAGCAAATGAGAATCATGAGGTCAAAGGAACTGCCTGAAGAGCTCAGAGACAGAATTGTGGCAAGGCACAGATCTAGCCATGGTTACAAAAAAATTTCTGCTGCACTTAAAGTTCCCAAGAGCACAGTGGCCTCCATAATCCTTAAATGGAAGACGTATTGGTTGACCAGAACTCTTCCTAGAGCTGGCCATCCAGCCAAACTGAGCAATCGGGGGAGAAGAGCCTTGGTGAGAGAGGTAAAGAAGAACCCAAAGATCACTGTGGCTGAACTCCAGAGATGCAGTGAGGAGATGGGAGAAAGTTCAAGAAAGTCAACCATCACTGCAGCCCTCCACCAGTCGGAGCTTTATGGCAGAGTGGCGACGGAAGCCTCTCCTCAGTGTAAGACACATGAATGCCTGCATAGAGTTTGCCAAAAAAAATACATGAAGGACTCCCAGACTATGAGAAATAAGATTCTCTGGTCTGATGAGACAAAGATAGAACTTTTTAATTCTAAGCGGTATGTGTGGAGAAAACCAGGCACTGCTCATCACCTTTCCAATACCATCCCGGAAGTGTGGTGGTGGCAGCATCATGCTGTGGGGGTGTTTTTCAGCTGCAGGGACAGGATGACTGGTTGCAATTGAAGGAAAGATGAATGCGGCCAAGTACAGAGATATCCTGGACGAAAATCTTTTCCAGAGTGCTCAGGACCTCAGACTGGACCGAAGGTTCACCTTCCAACAAGACAATGACCTTAAGCACATCTAAAATAATGAAGGAGTGGCTTCGGAACAACTGTGACTGTTCTTGAATGGCCCAGCCAGAGCCCTGACTTGAACCTAATTGAGCATCTCTGGAGAGACCTCAAAATGGCTGTCCACCAACATTCACCATCCGACCTGACAGAACTGGAGAGGATCTGCAAGGAGGAATGGCAGAGGATCCCCAAATCCAGGTGTGAAAAACTTGTTGCATCATTCCCAACAAGACTCATGGCTGTATTAGCTGAAAAGGGTGCTTCTACTCAATATGGAGCAAAGGGTCTGAATACTTATGGCCATGTGATATTTCATTTTTTCTTTTTTAATAAATCTGTAAAAATGTTTACAATTCTGTTTTTCTGTCAATATGGGGTGCTGTGTGTACATTAATGAGGAAAAAAATGAACTTAAATGATTTTAGCAAATGGCTGCAATATAACAGAGTGAAAACTTTTAGGGGGTCTGAATACTTTCCGTACCCACTGTATCACCATTAATATTCCCTACCAGGTTACTTACATGAAGACAAAATACAATGTTCATTCTATACATCTCATTTTATGGAAAGAACATGGCACAAAATCTCAGACTTGATCAGTAAGTAAACATACTTGATATGGGCATGGCAGAGGGCCCAAGGTCCCCCTCCTGTCAACAGAGGCCCTAATTCCTAATTACACCTCTGGATTTTACAGAAATATCCTAGTTCTAACATTCTTGAGGCCCTATTTAAAAGCATTTTCCTTTTTTGTTTCTGGCTTCTTGTCTATTTACTCTTTGAATCAGTGTAGTTTTCCTGCAGATGCCATGCCATGTACATATATTATATGTGACTTTGCTCCTCAGAAATAGAGAGACAAACAGGCCTTACACTGAATAACCTCTTTTTGTGAGGTCAGACATGACTGGAGAAAAATGAATTAAAAACCAAGCTGACAATATTAAAATGATCTCTTTTCCGTTCATATCATCCAGATTGGTCAGATCAGGTAGTAAAATAATGTGTAATCATGTTTCCTCTGCTTAGTGTAGTCGAACCAACCATGAGTTTTTTTCTTGCTTTTTTTTTTGTCTCATTTTTGACTGTGATGTAACATCCTACTTTCACCAGGTATCTGGATGAATCCTTTTGACACGTCTGAGCAGTCCTCCTACCTTTTACCTTATAAGGCCACTGAACTGCATCTCTGCAGCAGACAAGTGAAAAATGTGGACAGGTTTGTTCTCCATATAAGGGTATTCAATGCCGCTCCCACCTATGACACCTGGAGTTTCACCTAAAAACAAAGATCCCTGCCACCGCCCAACTGAAGCTGACGGAGAGGGCAACACAAATGTTTGTACTGCGTCCGTCAATGAATAACTTATATCACTTGTGATTTAGGCTTCAGGTGTAATGGGATTAAATGCAAACGGAGGCTGCAGATGAAACTGTGTCACACCTGGTGAGAGAGGGGTGGGCGTACACTTTTGGAGGTGTGCTCATTTACCACAGCTCCTCCTCCACGACGCAACCTGCTCTCCTTCCTTATAACCTCTCAGCATTTTGACTGCTGCTGCCATCTTTCACTGCTGCCTGTTTCCTCCACACACCACAAGCAAAATGGTGAGTAGCTTTCACAAAGAATTCGATTGGACTGACTTGCAGCTCTGTGTGCTCCACGGGGTAATGCAACCTAGAAATTATGAACGTTTTAAGTGTCATTTCTTCATTGCAACGTGCAAAGTGTTAAAAGAAAGAAAGAAAGAAAGAAAGAAAACGGCATGAAGTCAGTGAATCATTGTTGCCAGTATATCTAGAGTGCAAGACTTTTAGTTGATGTTTCTTTGAGAGACTTGCTGAGTGGAAAGATGCTTTGGTGTCAGTGAAAGGTTTTGTTTAAGGTGTGGTTTTGTCTCCAAAATGGTGGGAGTTGAGTTTGTGCCTCAAACTTGTTCAGAGAGAATGCCTTGGGGCTTTCTTTCTTGTGCTAGCTTGTTCCACAATGACTGGAATGTGACAGAACCAAGGCCTTAAAAATTCATGAGGGGAAGCAACGCCCATGGCATGTTGCTGCTGAGGAGCTGGTGTAATATTTGCACATTCGGTTGCCTAAACAGCATTGGCACCTTTTAGCTTGAGGACCTTCCTATTTCTTCATCTTTCAGTTCTGCTTTTAATCTCAAAATCCAAATTACAAGAGCATCTGCTGAAATGGGCCCAAATCTTAATGAAGTGCTCGTATGTGCTTTTTCTCATTTTGCAGGAAAGTGTTCACTGAACTGACAGAGCAGACTGATTAATAATATGAGTAGTCAGATGCCTTAAATAAACTGGTTTGTCTCTTGTTTTGTTTAGTACTAAAGGTAGATGTGTTGTGTGCTTTCTCACCAGGCATCTGGAGTACAAATCTGTGACGAGGTGAAGGACATGATTGAAAAAATGAGAAAGCTAGATGAAACCGACAGAGGTGTGAAACTGGCAATATTCACCATCAAAGATCAGAAAGCGATTGTCGTTGAAAAATCCTATGAGAAAAAAGACATTGGAGACGATACATGCTTCTCCATCATCTCTAAAGAAATGGACGATATCCCGTGCTTCTACGCACTGTACGACTGCCACTATCAAACCAAGAGTGGAACTGACAAAGATGACCTGCTCTTTTTAACATGGTAGGTCCTTGTATTAAAACTGAACCATAACTACTCTTAAATTGAACTTCTCCAGACAGCAGAGAGACTGTCAGTACAATCCTGGCAAAATGGTCATGTATTTACAAGTAGGTGTTATTCTGAATGTATTGTGTCAATATATGTATATGGGAAAATGTGACAGTAAGCAGTTTCAGTGTTTGACATGTTTTAATGATTTCTCTTAGGAGCTGTGATAATGGACCCATCAAAAATAAAATGATATATGCTAGCTCAAAAGATGGTCTGAAGGCCTGTATGGAAGGTAAGTTTTTTTCTCCTGCATTACATCACATAGATGTCAACTCTCAGTGCCTGATCTATTTGTAGGAAGTTAATCGTTTGCCTGTCTTCATAAGATTCAGTGTGTGTTCGTTGGACTAAATGGCGTTTCCTCATCTGTCTCCAACAGGTGTCAAACATCATATGCAGGTGAATGATCGCTCAGACTGGACCAGACAAGCAATTGCAGACAAAATACAAGTCCATACCTCCTGGGTTGTAACCAAGATTGAAGGCGTTCCTCTCTGAATGTTGCAGTCAAACCAATAAGTACTAAACAAACCATCTTTCCCCATGTTTCATAATAAGGTAAAATTAAAGGATTTTGAGAGGATAATGGCAGTGTTTCTGAATTGAATTTCTTTTTGGATTTGTAAAAAAAAAAACTACAAAAGGGAAAGATTAGGGTCTGAATGATATTAGATTTGTCACGCAAACCTCTGATGTCTTTGCCTTGCTAAACAGTGGACGCAAGTTTGGCTGGGAAATCAGTCTTGTTCAGATATCATTGTACTCCTTTTTATTGAACACCCTGTAATGATAATAATCCTTGACTCTTGGTACATTTAAATCCCTCAAATTTGTAATTGTTTGATATATCTACATATAAATACCTACATTTTTCACATTTGTCGTTGTTGTAATAGTTATGACTTGTTCAGTGTATACAAGTACTAGTATGTACTGTACAATAAGTTAAAACCATATTGCAGTTTATACAGAGTAATTATGGCTGGGTTTGTAAGTTTGACATCTGTTTTTCCTCGACTGTCACACTTGGATGGACACCTAAAAAGTATAGTACAACTTTTACCAGAAAAACAAAGGTTCCACTGTAATTGCAGCAGTCCTGCACTGTTGAGTACTATCAAATAAATTCAGTGCAACCATGTGTATGCTGTTTTTTGTTTTTTTAAATTCTCTTCAAATCTCCATTTTTAGTAGTGTTCATTACATGACTGACAAAATCTTGCTTCCATTCTGGCTCCTATTAGCATCATAGGATTACTTATGAATGCTGTAAATACCAGCAGCTGGATGTACAGTAGGGTATAAGTCACAAGGTTTCTCCTTCCTTTCAGTGTGACTTGGCAGGAAATGATTTACTGGGTGAATCACATTAGTTGTGATTGACGTGATTTTTAAGCTTGTTGTAAACTAAACCCTGCAAGGCATGCCATCCATCACAACCTTGTTATCTGGAAATCTAGTAAAATGGAAGTTGGTGGTTTTCAGTTGTAAATGAAATTTGAAATTGCTTATAATATTTGCAGTAACCTTGATTCATATTCCACCACTGCATTCACAAGGACAAGGACTGTGGTAACAAAATGTGTATGGAATCAATGATTTATCAATACCAGCAAAAACTGGAGTGTTGAAATTTCAGAGTTAAATGTTTCTGAGTTGATTTTAACTCCAAAAGTGTGATTTTAACACATTCTGATTTAAATGGTGGTCAGTGTTGGAGTTATTTGACAGAGTTGATCACATCATTGTTGATTCCGGTATAGCTGCGTATTGTCAGTGTTATTGACAGGTGAGGTGATTTTAAAACTTAGCCCCGCCCACTGGACCGCGCATCTCACTCTTTCCGTTGGAGTCATGAATTTTCCTCTTGTGAAGCAGAGCTACAAGGTAAGTGGAATTAAGTCAGACTTACTGAGACTGTTAAAATTGTTGTTGTGAACTGCACACCGTGAAATTAAACATCTGTTGTAAATATACAGTATACAGAGCCTGTATTTGTTGCTTACTGAACAGCACCTGTCGCGGTAATTAGCTAATGTTAGCTATATACTTAGTCAAACTTCATTTTATTTCCCAGATGAAAAGGCTAGTGCAGATGAAGTACAAACAGCAACAGAAATATGTGAAGCTGGATGAGGTTGGAGGACAATACGACTTTCTGCAATTTCACGAAAAAGGTAAGTTAATTTTATTTAGGCTGGATTGGGGATAAGCTAAAACTTGACCCATACTCTTTTAATACCCCATTATGTAAACTTCTTTGTCATGTAGACTCTGATGTATGAATTTAGCAGACTCTTCCTTAAATGGGGTGAATTGCTATATTTTGTAAATATATTCAGTGATGCTATTTGTACCTATTAAAGTGTAAAGCTTTGTTGATTTTTAATGTGAGACTTTAGGTAGAATGGATTTGTAAGGGGGGATGTATTTAATAATTATGCAGTGGTTGATGAATGCATTTAACAAATACTTATTTTCTGAGGCAAGAATCAATACTGACTTCAAAAAAACATTCTGTTTCATTTTACTATCTTTTCCAGTCATTGAGAGATTTTGCCTGCCACCTGATGCAAAGGTTATTTACAAGGATGCAACAGGACAGAAGTTGATGCAGAGATATTCAGCGACCTCGTTGGACAAGGCAACATGGTGTTGACAGTTTTCTCTGATGATGGTGAGATATACATGCAGGCATAATCAAGCACTTTACACACTAAAGCATAAAATTATTGATGTTTTTCCATTTCCTTCAGAGTTTTCTGGTTTGTCTCCTGCTTCCGAGTTGTCTGACTCAAGCTTCAGCTCCAGTGCCTCAACTATAATCTTAGATGAGATTCCCTGCAAGAGACTTCGATTTGAGGGACTAGATGCCGAATCTGCTAAACAGGTTTAATCAGAGCTTTTTTTTTTCTTTTTTCTTTTTTTTAACATTTTTACTTCTTTTCACTGAAGTCTTGAGAAAAGTTGTGTATTGCCAGGTTTTACATTCTCTCACATTCTTACACATTTATTATCATTTTTGTTTTATTTTAGGAACATTCCTGTGATGCTCCGAAAACTGTCCAAAGGAAGATTCGTCATGGATCTCCACTGCTACCAAATAGCTCTGTGAACATGTCTCCAGGGGTCAGTCAGCAGCCAGCAGAGAGTCCCCCAGGAAGTGATCTTGACGAGACATCAAGTGAGTTGTATTTGTTTTGCTTGTTTCGAAGCATTTTGCACTCACAGTACACAGGTACTAAAAGTACCTTTGACAATTTTAACAGATTTGTTTATTCCTGTGCATCTCTTAAACTAGATCTACTTTGGGGATAAATATGAACAATAAATGGAAGACATATAAATGTCACAATTCCTCTCTGTTTTATATCAACTTAAAGAATTAAATTGGAAGACTTTTCAGTTAATATTCGTGACTTTTCATCCTCAGCCTACGCCCAAGAAATGGCATCCCTTGTTGATACATCTCCTTCCACCACCACCAGGAGGGCCGAAATCTCCAAAAATCAGCACAAGTGATGCAGTTGAGAGACTTGTAGTCTTTCATAAGGTAATTACATTATTACGGTAAAAAAAAAAAAATTAAACTAAAAAAACGTCACCTTCTTTGCTACATGTGGACATGAGAGATGTTAAAAGTGAATGAAATGTAAAATAATTCTTAACAGGTGTTCCAATTTTGCACTATTCACTAAGAGGATGTTGGAACGAATGAATGAATGAAGATTAATGTATTCAGTAGAGTTTTCTCTGTGGCTGCACATTGTTCAAGTGAATAAAGTTCAGCTTCCTTATTTCATCACCAGTCATGCTGCAGTCTGGAGGAGCATCTCCGCAACCAGGAAGGTCGGCAGCCATACCTCCTCGCTGTTGGGCGTCAGAAAAGCAAAATTGAGGTCTGCCGTTTAGCTCACTGAGTTAAGGCGTTACCATGTGGGTGCAGGTCGCCAGCAGCGGTCATGAGTTCGAGTCCGGCTCAAGACCCTTTGCTGCATGTCTCTCTCCTCTATACCACCTTTCAGCCTGTCTCTCTATCAAAAAAAATGGGAAAAACTACCCAAAAAATACTTTAAAAAAAAAAGAAAAGAAAGAAAAGCAAGATTGACAGCTTCTACATCACCATGGATAAGCATCTCATTTCATGCCAGGCAAACCGCTCACTTGGGACATTTGATGAACTTTTCAAAGCACATTTTGAGTTTAATTTGTCTTATGATGCTGCATTGGTTAACGTCTACACATTCTTGCAGACAACAGTGTATAACATTGATGTGGGGAAAATAAAGGAGTCACCCAGAGTGAGAGACTTTTTTTATGTTTGTTTTATAAACCTTTTGATATTCAAAACTCATACAGTGTTTCAGATGAAAGCTTGTACATCATACCTTCATTCACAATGTTTTCATTTTTGATGACAAGGCAAAATGTCTTTTTTTTTTTTTTTAAAGAAATTTTGTTAATGACATTCATTCTTATAATTAATTTTAACACTTTAAAGTGTAGATAATGACACTTAAGCGAGTAAAGCTAACACTAACCAGGATACATATTAAAAAAGTGTATCTCAGCAGTGTTACTTGTCTAATCCCTTAGTGTTAATTTAACTCTGTTTGGAGAGTTAAAGTAAGAACTCTGGCCCAGTGTTAAATTTAACTAGGCTACTATGCTATACTATTACTTTAACTATTAACTATTTCAAAAGTGTTAATTTAACTCTAGAGAGTGTGGAACTATATAAACCCTGAAAAAGTGTTAAAATCAACTTTGTGGGAGTTAATTCAACAACACAGACAGTGATTTTTAGTGGCCTTCACACAGATTTTGTACTCATGTCTCCCTGTACACCTAAAACACGACCAACAGTGACTGTAAGTGGCAATTATACTATAAATAGTTTGAAGTAATGGTTCGATGTTTTTGGAAAGTATTTACTCACTTTGTCGAGAGTTAGACAAATAAGATATACCCCGTTTTGTCTGAGCGGTACATTTAGTTGGCAACTTCCAGGGCAGAAAAGTAAAGCCAAAGTGGAAGTGCCAAAAAACTAAAATTCCTCCAATGGCTTGTTGAGGCTGGCTCCAAAAGTGAGTCAGTCCCCAGAGCATGTTAGGATTTCCTGCTTTATAGGAGAAATAAACACGTCCACAGCCTGGTACAAAAACCCGTTTTGGTCTTTATAGCCTATTTTCCAATTTGTGACAACTGCATAAGTGGTAAATCTTTCTATAGCTCAACTGTTTAAATGTATTAAGACTTAAAGTTATGCATGATCAAGGGTGTGGTAAACACAGGTGGGTGCTTTCGCAAGACCAAGTCCATGGCCCAGACATGTTTTCATGGCCGCCTCAGCCCCAACCACACTCCACCTCTTAGCTCATTGGAATTAGGAGGAGTCAGACTCTGTCAAGATGGTAACGGATGGAGCAACCACTCTGTGCTTCAAAACACTCGTGGGTAAATATGAAGCTAAAGCTGCTCACCTTAGCTTAGCATAAAGACTGGAAACAGCTAGCCAGGTGTTGTCAAAAGGCAGCAAAAACCAAAGAAGAAAAGTCACAAAATAACAAACTATAAGTTGGTAATTGGTTTCATTCAACAAAGCTACTATAGCAGTTTGCCTGTTTCCAGTCCTCATGCTAAGCTAAGCTGTAGCATAGGCTATTTACTACATGGAAATCTTTTTTTTTTCCCTTTACATCTCACCAAAAAATAAATGCTTTAATGCTGAACTATTCAGGTTTTGTGATGCTGTTGTTGTTAACCCATTCTCACTTTAGTTATCTATTATCACATTATATTTGATTGATTTAATTGGTAACCATTGCACTGTTTTTTTTGTATGTTTCACTTGGATAGTCTTTGCTAACTTCCTCAGGAGAACCACCGTTTCCAAGATGAAAATTATACAAAATGATCAGTAGATTTACTTAAATGTATTAGATGCGAACTGCTGTGAAAGCACAAAATGAATACCTAAAGTTCAGTTGCATGAACAAACCCTGAGCGTGCTTCCTCCCTACAGCCAATCATACCTTCATAATGGAGCTTCATTGTTGCCCTCCCTGTGGCTTCTGTGCAGGTCTCCCGAGGTCTGCTAGTCCGTGGCCTCGTTCAATCCTCAGTGACTGTACTTGCACACGCACACTTTATCCAGTTAAATAAGCTCATTTAATTTGCACTTAACTGTAATTTTACACCGTCATACCAATGACTCCACTGCTACGTGTCACTTATTTATTTCTATTTTTTTGAATGCTCTTTTGTTTTTATATATATTTACTTATGTATATTGTCTGTACCAAGGGTCTGAAGAGTAATTTCAATTCTCTTTATGTCCTGTACATATTGCAGTTTTGAAAATAAAAAGATTTTGACTAGATCAAATGTCACCAAATTATGCAAAAGAAGGAATCCATTTGGACAGTATCGACACACCAGCTGATCGCCCCATCTACATAGTTAACCCAAGGCATCCAAACTGAGCAGTATCTGAGTCAGACACGCTAGTTTTTCATCTTGGATTCAGGCCAAATAAAGAACCAAACTCTGGCAGTGATGTGGTGTTTGCAAGCACCACATCAGCCTCAGAAACATCTGTATCAAGCCTGGACACTAAATTGTTGAAATCTGACTGACTAGACAGTTTTGTTTAATTTTGTAAGTTACCACGATTAAAAATTAAGACTTAATAAAGTAAGGTTTCATTTATATTTTTTAAAGATTTATTGTTGGCCTTTATTAGATAGGACAGTGGATAGAGTCGGAAACAGGAGAGAGAGTGGGGAAGGACATGTGGTAAACACTCAAGGTCGGAATCAAACCCTGGACAGTCGCTACGCATCTGCACTTGGGTCACGTGACATAACCATTAGGCTACCGGGGAGCCCCCAAGTAAGGTTTCTTTTCACTTTTTCCAGCCAGTGTCACCTTTTTAAACATGCTTTGGAAAGCATTTTTACAAACACATCAAAGCTACTACATAGTGTGCTATGGATAGAGTTCATATGCTCCCTTTTGCTGTATTAGAAACATATTGTGAGGATGTCACTGTGTAGCAATACTTCCTCAGAAAGAAGGACACAGCAGGTTTTTCCAAACAGTTTTACACTCTGGCTGGAAGAGGTAAGTGCTCAAATGACAGTGTAGTAGTCCTGAGGCAGCTGTGTTAACTTGAACGTGTCATGAGGCAGACGCACAGTGCACAAGATTACAGGCTTGCTGCTTGACTCACAATAGATCTGAAACTGCTAAAATGCAACATATTCACAACTTTTACTTTGCTTCCCACACTTTTACACCAACTTCCAACACACACACTGAACAGGCTTCCTTAGTGCTACACTGTAGTTTATTCATTCATACAAATTCAAATTCGATGTGTGTTATTGGCAGCCAGCTACAGAGAAAAGCAGGCCCTAAAGGTACTGCATCGATGAACCATAAAATGTTCCCACCATTCAACCACATAGAAAAGACATACAAAGTAATTGCACAGGTTGATGTACGTTTGACGTACATTCGGTTTCCCTTTTAACACTGAACTATGGGGAAATGTTTGGAATATAAGGCAGGGGGATAAATAACTTCTGACATAGCCAGAATTGTTGATGGAATGTGGGTTTCAATAAAGATTACAGCAGGATTCTCTCCTCTAATCTTACTTTGAAATGTTCGTTATAACAAATATTTGATTCCTACACTTGCAACAAATGCAATCAACTACAGTACAAGAAAGAAATAATTTTGGAATGCATAACTATGGTATTCATAAGGCATATTTGGCAGTTTTTTCTAGTGTCCGCAGTCAACTTCATCTCAGACGGACGTTCCTTCCTTCAGCTCCACATACTCTCCCTTAAACAGAAATGATAAAAATTAGTGTCAAAATACACAAGCATACTCAAAACATTCTGAACTTGCATATGTGTATGTGCTGTTCTACTGTTATTAATGGTCTCACCTTGCCCTCCAGATGCTCCTGTAGTGTTCTCACGGTGTCTCTCTCTTTGGTCAGCTGCTCCTGAGTGGCTTTAAGAAGCTGCTGGAGCTTGGTGGCTGCTTGGCCCAGATCTTTGGACAGCTTCTTCTCCTTCTCCAGGCGCTCCTGTTCCAACAGCATTAGTAAACATGACTTTAAAGCATCAAGTGAAAGGGGGTGGGGTTCAAGCTTTATTAAAAAATAAAGGCATTTATCATAGTTAAATGTTTGGACGCTGGGATATCCCATTCTAAAGTGTACCCACACACACTCCTGTCAGTGAATCTGTTTACTTTACACATCCATCTATGCAATGGCAAACACTCAGCAATTTAATATGCTCGCACTATATATGGTTTATATATCTGCAAGTCTGTGGTTTTAAGCTCATACAGTTTTAAAATTCTTTAGATTTTTCTCTGTTCTGCGAGTTGCAATGAACAATGTTATCTTAACGCACCTTGAGCTGAGCTACATCTTCGGTGTCGGATTGTGGTGACTCTGCAGAAACCTTTAACAGATCCAGCTGAGCCTGAAGTTCTGCTACAGTCTTCTGGGCCTGGAGGTTGACAACACACTGTTATCCACGGAGAACTTATTAAGAACCCTTTGGTGCGACAACAATACGAGAGTGAAGATAACGGCTCCTACCTGCTCAAACTCTTCCAAGAGCTGCTGCCTCTGAGCCACCTCCACGTGCAGTTTGTCTGTTGTCTGACTCAGCTCGTCCTGGATCTGATGGCAGACAAATACATGTACACACACTGTAAGTACAAACATAGACTACTGGCTTGCACATACGTGTGTGTGCAAACATTCTTGTGTTAAAACAGCAGCGGTGCTGTGCACACACACACAAAAGCTGCACAACTTGTGCACCAAGTTAGTTTCCTCTCACGCTATTTTTGGTGAAAGGCTAAAGTCAAACACAAAAGTTCTATACTGTTAGAAACATCTGAAAACAAAGGAGAGGTGAGCATGCCGACAAAGCTGAGAACAGCAGTGGTTAGGGTTAGGTTCATTCAGTCAATGCATACAGTGGTTAGCATTTACAGCCGCACTGTCAGAGGAGTACTGGACAGACTGGAAATACAGCCCTTTATCTCAGTCATCTGTTACTCTGTATCCGTGTTCCGTAGCCACATCCTTCATTTAAGACGGGGATAAAACCAGATGTGCTTCTAAGCTAAAATCACAAAAAACAAATCAATAACAAATGTGGATTTTTGGGGAATCTCTAATCAAATTAAACAAAGCACATTTGAGAAGCATTTCAAAACAAACTAATTGTAACAGACGGGATCTCCGAAGAACTGTCCTAGTAACTGTCCAGTGCTCTCTGACAGGACATGAAGGGTGCTCTGTGACCTCTGCACCCTGACCTGACTGGGTTGAGCCTCAGCTGGGCCATTCTGTTCACGCTGAGCCCGCATCGTGATCTCGCCCAGCTGCTCCCTGACCTGAAACAGGAAGCCGTCGCTAGTCACTGGTTATGTAACCACCATCCATGAATCCCTTTTGTGTTTACACTTCAATGACACCCAACCTAGGTGGTTGTGTATGTGAAGCAGGTTTTTCCACAAATTCCATGACTTATGACATCTCATAAATAACATCTCACCTTAGTGACTCAGGTAAATTCATTTCTACATACTGTAGTCTACAGGATGGGAAAGCAGGTTGTGTCAGTAAAGTCACCTGTGCAAGTTCCTCCTTGTGTGCCTGGGCCTCCTTCTGGGCCGAATCCAACTGGCTCCGACACTCTGACAGCTGCAGCTTCAGCTGAACATGGAGCATAGCATAGAAAAGGAGCAGATGTGAGACAAGTATTGTTTTAGGAGCAGCAATAGAGGTCATATCTTTAAATATGGGTAATATCTCTCTTGGATTTCATAGAAAACACAAATAGACCAATAAACCAAATAAAACAGTGTTTCACTTAATAAAAAGCATCAGTACCACTTCTAGTAATGTTGCAGTAGATTTAAGCTGCTCTCGTACCTGCTCTATCTCCTCTGATGCCACCTGGTTGTCTGCTTGCTTCTCCAGCTGGGCTTCCAGAAGCATCATCTGCTCCTTCAACTGCAGAGACAACCAAGACAGAAGAATAAAAAATTAAAAAACTTTTTAACCTGCTAGCTTGCCTCAAGAGATGTTTTTAAAATAATAGTGGAAAAATCCCCACCTGTTCCACACTTTGGTTTTCTTCCTCAAGCTTGCTGGCTTTCTGCAAAGCCTGGTAGTGCGACAAGACTACAGTTAGGTTTTGCAAACAATGTAAGGGAGCTTACACAGTGATTTCAAGGAGATATAATAACTTACCTCCTTCAGCTGTTCCTCTGAGTTAGCCATCTTTGACTTCCATACCAGCTCTTCCTCCTCCACGCTCTGCTGCAGATGTTTCAGCATTCCTTCCTACAGCAGAATGGAAACAGGTATAAATGAGTTCTATAAGCTTAATTTATAATCTTCCACCTTATTATGATTCAAGTCACTTACTGTCTCAGCCAGGACTGTCCTGTACTGCTCGCATTCAGCCTGTAAGGTGCCATGGCTCTCCTCTGCCTCCTTCAGTTTCTCAAGCAACTCCTGAAACAAACCAAACACATTGAGAACTTCTGCCAAGCTAATTCTAACCAGTGTATGGTAATTGTATAAAACTGTGGCTTACTGGCAACGCTGTGCTTGACTGAGACTCCTGGCTCTGCTGGGTGAGAGCCTCCTGAGCTTTCTGTGTAAATACTTGTAACCAGTTGGACTACGTGATGAGAAAAACATACAAAAATTATTCATGCAAAAAAACAAAAAGTCACTACAATTATTACATTCATCAGAATGCATGGTCATTCCTCATTTCGCATCTCATCTTGTGAACTCCCCCTTTTCTTACCTGCTCTGTCTCTACAGGTATCTGTGGGAAGAGTGTCTGAAGAGTTTCTTTGGTTTCTGTTTGAAAGGCTGCCAGTTGTGTCTCTGTGTTCTGTTAAATGGATGACATAATCAGTCAGGAGATTAACAGCAAACTATTCTCAATTGTCAAACCACTAATGTGTTAAAGACTCTTACGGGATCAGTGGCTGTCTTGTCTTTTGCTTCTCTCAATTCCTCTTGTAGTGATGTGATGAGGGCATCCTTTTCAGTCAGACTAGTAGCAAACAAGACAAAACAGAGATCTAAACGACAGACCTAATAATATCTGAGACTGATCTTTTCACATGTCAAACTGATTTACCGGCCTGCCCATCAGGTAGCCAGCACCTTGCAAGGTAGCACTGCCACCATTAGTGTGTGAGTAATAGTTAAGTGAAACACAGTAAAGCCATTTGTGTGTTGAGGCAGCATAGCTGTGTAAGTGCAGTCTCTTACCTGTTCTGTAGTAGTGTGAGCTCTGAGGAGCTATCTGACTGCTGAAACAGAAAACATGCAATAAATTCCTCAGATAATTTTTTGTGTTGTTTTATCGGACAGCTCTGGAAGTGGAATTATGCATATGTACAGGAATGCTTACCGGTGTGTTCTTAAGTTGCACCATCTCTTCTTTGAGGTTTTTAAGTTCATCTTGAAGTGATGTGATAAGGCTGGCATCCTCCCTAGAGGGACAAACAATTGACACAGACATAGAATAGTGTCAGTCATCAGAAGGCCAACAAAAGATTTTAGTCAAATATAATGATAATAAAAAGTAGCATACCCTGTATTTTTTTGCTCAGCAATAGTGTTTTCCTGTTGCAAAAGCAGAATATTTGCGATCAGCAGTGCCACATTTTTGTAATAGAAAAAATACATATTTGCAAAATATAATTTAGAAGTGACAGTATTTGGTAAGAGATTTAATAAAAGTCCTTGCAACACTCACAGCAGCTTCTTGCTTTGTCTGCAGCTGCTTCAGCTCCTCCTGAAGTGTGTTCAACTGGGTGTCTCTCTCCTGCAGGCTGTAAAGGGGGCATAGTATTAAAATCAGTAAATGAAACCGCTCTGGAACTAAAGTCAATTCTGGAGAAACTACACTCAAACACTTACCTGAGCTTTAGATGTTCCAGTTCTGCAGTATTCACCTGCCGAATAAAAATGGACAAACCTTAGGGGTGACAATATGTGGTCAGATTTCAGTTTCAAAAAGGTCAACCTAAAAATGAATGTTTACCTGTGCGTTGTCCTCCCCCTCTTTGTTCTGACTTGCCTCCAACAGTGAGTTGATGGAGGCCACCTGCTGCACAAGCTGGTTTTTCTCTGCTTGTGTCTCCTCCAATTGGGCAGTGAGGGCTTCCACCTGAGCAGAGCGCTCCCTCACATCAGCCTCTAATGTCCCAATACGAACTTGAAAGTCTGAAGGGACAAAAAAATACAGTTTATTCCATATTTTCATATGGTGTGATGAAGCAACTGGTCCCAGAAAACAAACATTTTCATTTTTTCAGTGTCAAAAAGCCAAATAAAGTCCAATGTCTTCACATCTGATAACCATTTAGGCCTTGCTACCCCATTCTCTGACCTGAGAGTGTGCTGGTTTCCTGTTGGGCTTTGTCCAAAGTGGCCTGCAGGCTGCTGTTTCTACTCTGTGATGTTCTGAGCTCCTCACTAACCTCCTCCAACCTCCTCTGTAACGCCTGCTCACTCTCTGCATGGCTGGCCTGAAAAATAAATTGATCAAAATGTTAAACAGCAGGGGGCAGCAAAGATTCATTGCAATTATCCGACTCAGAAGCACTGATTTGCAGATCAAGAGCAGTATATGTAGGCTGTGTTCATTTCTGTTGTGTATCCTTAAAATTTGTTCACGCAGGGAAAAAGACTATTCTACTAATAATCTACCTAGGGGACAATCTGACTATCCTTTAGCTTGAGGTTTTGTAACAAATAAATAAAATATATTTTATCACCATGTTAAGCAGTTCTTTTTTAAAGAAATGTCTACTATGAAGTCTTTGAGCTTTAAAGGGATTTTGAGTTATTTAGCCTGCCTTGCAAAAGGCCGGAAAACTTTCATCATTTGTCTATTGCATATTGATTCATGGCAGGAGCCATTGCATAACACGTTCAAAGAACTTAAGCTGCTGGGAAGGATGTAAGTAAATGATTAAACAACATGAACACTTGACTATCAGCAGTTCTGACTCACTTGCTCCACATAACCAGTAACATTCAGACCAACAACATTCCATTAGTGAGAGAGAATATGTGGCTGGTAGTACATAAGAACGGCAAGTCGACAGTGTATGATAGAAAGATGTAGTTCCTGTTTGAAGTCACGTGTTGCAAATAGCATCAGACTGCTCTATACTTTTTCAGCCAATTACAGTGCACTGGAGAAGAGAGATGCTTGGACACGCACACATTCCAGCTGGTGCAGAGACGCATTTTCCCTGCAGCCCCATTATTGTATGGCTGCATTCCAGCCTAGCCCTGGGCTCTGTGATTACAAGGTAGTTAAACTTCCCATAACATTAGAGGGTCGGGACATAGGTGGGAAAGGTCTAGGCTTGCATTTTGTGGACACTCTGTAGCTAACTGGGTACTGAAACAGGATTTTTTTAAAAGCTAAAAGAAATTTGGCTCTACATGAAAACTTGATAATGTCTGTAATAAGGATGATGATGCCACCAACCTGCAGCAATGAGAGCTGCTTCTCCGTCGTGGAGACCTTGGCCTCCAGTCCTTTCCTGATGTGCTCATCAGCAAGCAGACTTTCTGACTTCTCTCCAAGATCCTTGGTTAACTTTGCGCATTCCTGTCGCAGCTTGGCCAGCTCGGCATTTTGTCTGAGAACAAAATGAAAGAGAAAGACAGACAGTAAGACAAAGGGACAAACGGTGAGGACACTTGCCTCACAAATACATAAGTCAACCTTCAGGGATGATGATCCAGTTATATCTCTGAATTTGTACACACTGTACTGAGTATATACTTTTATTATTATTATTATTATAATAAGGTATTATGAGATAAAATCCATGTCATTGTGGATCTCTGATACTGAGTTACTGTATCGTTGCTGTGTCAGCGGGAAAGACTCACTTGCTCTCAGCTTGACTAGTAGCTTGGTTGAGGGCGTCACGAAGAATGGAGTTCTCCTGCTGCAGACGAGCAAGCTGGGCATTGGGGCCTTTTTCCAGTTGGTCCTGCAAGCTTAGGACCTGTAGTAATTATAACATTTTCTGATTAATAAACTAACAGCTGCACCTTGGGCAGCTGCTCAGTCTTAAATCTTTCTCAAGAACACTGAATTTTAAGTGTCAGAAAACTGCATCTTCACTTCTAAGAGCAGTCAGATCACCTGAGGGCCAGTAAAGGTCAAGAAGCAAACATGAATACAACCATCTGAATTTGAAGTTTATTCGTGCATGAGAACTGACCTTTGCATTGAGCCTCTGGGTCTGGGCTACATGGTCCTGGTAACTGGCCTGCATGCGAGCTTGCAGAGCAATCATTTCTTGTTCCCTCTTACTCAGCTGAGCGCTCAGTCTCGTCTCCACGCTGGCAACCTTGGACTTCTCAGCAGACAGCTCCTGATCAACAGACAGCACAGTTAGAGAGCATATTCGCTGCAATGTGTGATGCCAAACATGCCAAAGAGCCAGTTCAGTTCAAAATATCTCCCCAAGAACTCTCATGAAATCAAGGAAAGACATCCATAATCCTCCTGAAGGTGAAATCTTTGAGGATATCATGGTTTTTCCCCTAGTGCCCCAATAAATGATGATCACACATTCTAACTAAGAATATGATAAGACTCCATCCTTATCTTGAACACTACCCTTAATGTTCACAAGATATCTTAAAATATACAAGTGTCACCAATATTATGGCTGTATTTCATGAATAGGAGCGAGCACCATGCTTCTTGAAGGACATAGTCTGTACAATTTGGCCACCTAGTTAGCTTTCCTCTAGTGCCACCTTCAGGACAAAAGGAAGCTACTGCAACCCAAATGTCAGTACACATGCTTGTATAGGAATTTAACAGCAAGGATCTAAGATTTTCATACATGTTACTCTCACTGGGCTGCCATCATGGCTACAGACCAAACAATATGTTGTGGCGGGAACAGCTTTAGAGACACTTGTATGTCTAACCTTGGTGAGTTCTCTAAGACGGTTCTTTACTGCAGAGGCATCTTCTTGTTCTGCTGCCAGCTGTTTCTCTCTCTCCTCCAGCTGCTTCTTCAGCATGGCCACTGGGTCTCCTTTCTGAGTGGCCTAAAAAAATACAAATAGACAGACCAAAGTATTAACCTCTCTTCAAGTATCCTTTTAAATGTTTTTCTTTATTATTGACTGCAGTGTCCCATACCATGTGCCAGGTGTCCTGAATGATGCCAACTTTCTCAGACAGAATCTCGATGAGCCTGTGAGCCTCTCCCTCGCTGAACACCATGCTGCTGATAGTGGACACCAGAGCCTTATAGGGCAGGTATAGCGGCGCGTCAGCAGAATCCACCGCTGCCACTGTAGAGGTAAACACAAAATGACACGGCAGCATAAGAAAAGGAATTCAGAATTTATTTCATATTAAAAACAACAAAGTCACAGATTTTTAGAGCTGTCACAGAGATGACTAAATGCTCACAGTGCCATAGGAAAAAAGACAAGGTTGCGACTAGTCCTTTGGGTCTGGGGCCCTGGGCAGTTTCAGATGGCAAAATGATGGGGCATTGTGGCACCAGGCGGAGACAAGCCTCAGGCAAAGGAGAAAGCCAACCCTCCCTCTCTACTCATTGTCAGAAGCACTGAGAGGCTTTGTCAGCTAACAAAACAGGGCAACGGTGTTTGGACAAGCTGGCGTGCTCTATGCCCTCCAGAGCCGAGTGCCAGACATTACCCACCACTGCCATTGGCACTACTTTCCATGGGTACAGAACTAGAAGTTCATCAGTACTGACAAGTTATTCCTGCCTTAGACTGTGAATGTATGTGTACGCAACTCAACTGTGCAGACATGCCTCCATTCCCACTTCCAAACATTAAAGTCCAACTACAATCACCAGTGTTATGGCTAATGTAGTTCCTGCCTAGACGCCATTTCCATCAGATCAAAGGAGAAGGCTAATTTTAGCAATCGTGGTTCTGACAACAATATTATCAGACAATAGTGTTTCTGATCTGTGATATGGCGAGAAGGGCTTCTGGAGAAGGGTGGTTTGCCGAAGCATCGATGTGGACATGACCAAAGTCCCAGCTACAGGTCGTGCATGAAAGCAGACCTGTGCAAAAAAAATGGAAGCAAAACAATGACTGGATTACAAGGAAGGAGATCTGGCAGTGGGATTAAGAAAAACTAAATAATTGGCCTCTTTTAACTTCTATTTGTTGAAAAAAAAACTTCATAAATCATTGTAAAACTGTATTGTAAACTGTCTAAAATGTATTGACATTTGACATAGAGTCAGATGGAAGGTCACCAGTGTGGAGCTGGAGTGTGATTTTGGCATAGTGGTCATAGTTGAAACTGCAGGCCATGTGATACCTTTCCTGCCATGCGCACACTGTCTGTAGACTTCAATGTTCTGGAAACTGTTATCTTTAACTACCACTTCAATACTACAGAAATAATACAGTAAGATAAAATAAAATTATACCTTTTCACAAAAATGCATGCAGTATACAATTACAAATGCAGAACAGTAGGGGCATTTCTCAAAAACACATCTGCTTACCAGGCTCAGACTTCTTCTTGGAAGCCTTCTTCTTGGGCTCCTGGGCTTTTGCTGCAACAGCAGGAGCCTGCTGAGATCCTACTGGGGGCACGGCCATCACCGGGACATCTTTCGTCACAGCCTCCAGCACTGGGGCAGCCTTGGTTGGAGCCGGTGCAGCTTTGGCTGAGGCTGCAGCAGACTTTGTCGGTGCTGGGGCAGATTTGGATGTGGCAGGGGCAGATTTAGCTGATGCAGGAGCCGCAGAAGGAGCAGATTTGGCTGTGGCGGGGGCAGATTTTGCTGACGCAGGAGCAGGCTTAGCTGATGCAGGGGCAGACTTAGCTGATGTCGGGGCAGACTTGGCTTGAGCAGGTGCAGGGGCTGGGGCGGTTGCTTTGGCCGGGGCAGATGCAGGAGCCTGGTTTACTGTAGGCGCTGCGGAGGACTTGACAGGTGCAGGAGCAGACACGATTGGAGCTGGCCGGGTTGAGGCTGGCTCAACCTTTGCTACCTTCTTCTTCTTTTTGTCTTTAGGTGAGGGTGCAGGTGAGGGCTCGGCAACAGGTTCAGCAGCAGTCTTGGCCTGCGACTCTACTGCCGCTGGGGCAGCAGTTGGTTTAGCCTCAAATGCAGCGACAGGCTCAGGGACCGGGGCAGGAGCAGCATCTACAACTGTGTCAGCGGCAGGCTCATCGACTACGTCACCTTCAGCATCAGCTTCAGAGGCCTCTTCAGCTTTCTCCTGCTCGGGGATCTTACCATTGGGCTTTTCTTCTTTCTTCTTTCCACGGCTCTTCTTCTCGGATACCTTGTCCTTTTTCTTTTTGTCAGAGCGAACAGACTGTATCTTACCCAACTCTCTGCGTTGTTTGGCCAGGGCCTCCTCATAAGAGGTCTCCTTCATGGAGAAGGTGGAGACGAGAGCAATCCCGACAGCAGAGATCACCATGAATCCACCAAATACCATAATCCCAAGGGTCTGGGGGTCATAGATATCCATTTTTTTAAGTTTAGTAAACCTAAAAACAGAGAGAGAGAGTGACTTGTCAACACAGGTAATGACTAAAAAGACAGTGTCTGTAGACAACCCAAAAACATGGATTTCTACAAATATAAAAAAAAAGTTCATATAATAATTCATACTAGGCCAAAAATGTAATGTTACTAACAGTGTTTCTCTGCTTCAGGAAAATGAAGTGATTCAACTGTGATGGTGCATGGTGAACAAAACCAGCTTTTACCTTCAACAGCCTCAAGGTGTCGCTGTTTCGACTTTTATCTTGAGGCTGCCCACATACATAAGGCAGAGCAGCAAATCTTATCGGCAAACTGTGAAGCAAATAGCTGCAGCTCCAGATCCACGTGTCATACAGTTTACACGCTTTAACTTCAGGCAGGTAGAGCATGTGTGTTCAAACAGCTCAAATTCACCCCAAATAATCACATTTCATACACTGATTTATTTTGTAATTCATGACTGAGTTTTTTTAGTACAAGAAATGAAACAAATTAATCCAAAGTCAATAGTTTGTTCCACTGAGTTTCTTGGATTTATTGCACTACTGTTGTTGGTGGACTACAATACAACAATCCTTTATAAAAATGCATTTTAGTCATCAGCAAAAAGCCTCATTGCTTTGGTTGCATTTCACAACCACTTATGTAACAGATTATCAACAACACATTCACTTAAACATCTTAAATGTTATTTTAAGGCAGTGAAAGGAATCCAAACCATAGAGGCTAAAAATGGTTCCAGGCAAAAAAAAAAAAAAAAAAAGAGGATAAAGTACACAAAGCAACCGCCAACATTTCCAGAAGTTGGCTGGTGGTTACTGTTAATTTCCTGCTCTGTAAAGACATCCCTTAAAGGCTCTTTCAGCTATCTCTTTAAGGCGCCTGTCACAAACCAGAAGATTTAGCCTGCAAGGCAATAAAGTTGGCCGGGAGTGGATGGCGGCTTAGATACACTAAAAACACAGTCTTTGATTCGCTCTTGCAGCACTGTCAGTTATACTGAAGATAGAAATGTTATCCTATCAAAAATATACAACGGGAAAAAAGGGAACAATGTGGATTTATTTTCTTAAAATAAACCAAAAACTGTGAGACTGTAGAGGAAAACTGCTGAGCAACTTAAGTACAATCAAAACAGAGTCCAGAGTCCCTGTTCATTGCAGGATCTAAAAACTAGAAGTGCAGGGAAGAGATTGTCCTGCCTCCTGATCTGAGATTCACACGTCAGTGCATCTCCACTCAGACTGAACTGAAAAAGAGGACTCCAAGAAAACCAACTCAGAGGGACTTTCTGAGCATTTGAAACTTCACAAGAGAGAAGATTATAGGACGAAACTTTCTGGGGTTATACTCCACATCTCCTAGAATATATGACTTGCAATCAGGGGCACTCAAATTCCTCCACTAAATGCATTCCAGCATAACAATAGTCTTCAACTAAAATGAAGAACTGAACTTTATAAGGCCATGGAGGTAAAATATGTAAATGATTACAGTTTTTCCCCTCCTTTGCATACACTGCTTATCTTTATTTAGTTGTAGTTTCAGACGTACGGTGAGGCTTAAGCATTATTTATATAAACTACCCACTTTTTATTCCACACTTTAACACAAGCGCATTGTTTCCAAGAACTTCCAAGATAGTTTATTTGATGGAAACACTAATGATAAAATTATACCGAGAGCTCTGGTGGAAATGGGCTTCAAAGTTGACGAGGCATTAAGGAAACCCAGCATCGTCATTCTTAAGTGCATTAAACAAATTAAATGGTGTGCAATCCTGGAATCATTTTATGCTTTTAATCATTACTTCCCAGCTAGCTTCGCAGCTAACGGTATGAATCAATGAACTTGGCTAACGTCCTGCACACTGAGCGTCGGTTTCCGTTACAAAACTGCGCTACAAAACCTATTACAAAACTGCAAACTGAACAGCCAGCGAGAGGCAAAGTCCAAGATATTTACACACAACTTTAATCGCGTGTCTTTCTGTACTAGTAGTTGCCTCAGAGGTTAGCAGTAGATAGCTTTCCGAGCTAGCTAACGCTGGCTCAATGAATAAAAAAATTCCAAGAATCCCACACTTACCTCGCTGCTGATAAAGCTACGTCTGCTTGCTTCAAAGGGAACGGATTGAGGGCGAAAAGCTTCGAGTTGTAGGTGAAGTGACTTCTCTGAAAAGCTACCTATTTGTCCAGCTATCTAGCTAACTTGCTTTTTTTTCCCAGTGCTCTCCCCCTCACTCCGCTAGAGAATCCGTGGTCTGCTGTGAAGTCGTGGCACTTCGAGCTGGCTAGACGTGCTGGCCCCGTGCCCCAGATAGCTGCCATAAATCCAGGAGCTCTCTGATTGGCTGGAAGGCGCTCGAGCCGGAAATGGCGTCGCTGGGAGCTGTAGTTCTTCTACGTGGATGAAAAGGTTCATACAGTCGGGCCGTTTTCAGTCGAACAAAAGCGGTTTGTTTGAAACGGAGAGAAACTTCTCAAAAGTAAGGAGCTGAGGCAGATCTTTTCAAGTGGGCTCGTTTTCAGAAACGCAAAACTTCGAACATTTTAAAGAGAACATGTTTTTACGCTTTACAGATGGTAAAAGCTGATAGTCGGATAACAGGAGCGCTTGTTTGCAAAAAATCGGGTTTTCTCTTTGGTTTTAAAGTGATGTCATTCCAAACTATCTACCTGTATCATAAGGCCACGTGTACTGGATCAACTTGTTCTGACTCTTCTAGAGGAGAACATGTCAACCCCCATGTTTATTTATTTATTTATTTTTTCACGACTGCACTATTCTTTCCAGTATGGCAATATTAAGGATACCCTGAACATGATTTCACCCAGGTTTCCCCCCAAATTCAAGCTACACATATTTGATGTCTTTGGAAACGGTTATCTTTCTTTATGGAATACCATGAGACTGAGCTGTCTTTCACTTTGGTGCATTTTTTATATTACTTTTAAGTGATTTGTTATTGCTTTCATTTACTCTTCTCCATTACACTGTCCTAACTTTATGTTCTGAATGTTTTTATTTCCTCCATCTCTAAAGGGACCAAGGCATCAGGGGCAATTTACATCCCACAATAAGTCTACAGGCATCTCCCAGAAATAACCATCAGTAGCCAAACCTGTTAAATGAGCAGCTACAAGGTGCTGAACAACATTTTTAGCACTATAATGACGTTAAAGGTCTTACAGTTCCTCTTGAAAGGCTTTTCCACCACACCTTTAATTACCCCAACACGCAAACGGTACTGTATTGATGTGATGCATGTCACAGTGTCGAGGTTTGAATGTGCGTGTGTGAGTTATTATATTAATAGTGTGGGATTGTTAGTAAGATGTAGCTCCACTGCACTGATCATGGAACACTTGGAACATCCACGCCCCAGTTACTCGCTAGAAAACAAAACTGTTTTTACAGGCATCCTCGCCACAACCTCTCCTGAAACTATTTAATAAAACAGTTTGGTAAGTGGAGGCACTTGTTGCTCAAGTCAGCTCACACATTGTCCTCGTCAGCCTTAAACAAACTGCTCCGTAACAGACGTCACATGAACCACACAATGCTTAAAAGGCATTTAAAAAGACACACACACAAAAAAAAAATTGGATAAAAGAGGAAGATTATTTGTTCCCAATTTCTAGTTGAATACAGCTTGTGGAGTTCCAAAATATGTGATTAAAAGTTACTTTTCTGTCAATATGAACAAAAATAACCTTAATTTTAAAGTACACACAACCAAGAGAACTGTTTACAATAAATCTATTCATCTGGTGTCATAATTTAAATCATTTCTTGTTCATTAAAACTGGCTGCAGAACCTACAAACCAGGAAATAAAAATCATCTCTCTGGCCTCTGGTTTATGAAAACCTACATAAATCAGAGTCAAGTGATTTCGCGTTTGCTTTGCATTTCTGCTGTAAATGCTGTTTGGCATTTTCACTCCCTTTTCTCACACTGACTCTGCATTCTGCCAGCTACTGAAAGTTCAGCACCGGCCAAATCTGCTCTCTGAGCTCTCTCTAGTATTTGTATGATGAGTCAATCCAGATAATTATAACCAGCCTTGTACTTACACAGCATAGCATAATCAAATGTGATAATTATATTAAAATTATTTCTGCCGTGTAATGACATGAAATACCTTGGCTGCCATTCAGTTATTTATAATTTGAGATGTCATTGTTTTAAGATTGCGTACATATAAGCAAATGACCAAACAAGCAGCGCAGGTTGTGCTAACCGAGAAAAGGTTTGGCTTTTTGGTGTTGTGCCAGTGACAGAATTGCACTGTTAAAGGAGACATTCATGTTCAAGCTTTCATGCTAAAAAAGAATGTAATGGTGTTCAGGGTCTCAGGGCAAGCAGGGTGTCAGAGAGTGTAACCCAGAAGGTAGGTGAAAAGAATTTTAAAAATCTGCACCTGTGTGCAAATTGTACTTGATGGGTAGCAGGAAGAAGCATCCTGTTCTGTTTCACTTAGGAAACACGGACGATTCGGTTACGTCAGCAGGCCCTGCAGGTGCACTTTTGTTTTTTTTCATAGCGACTCCCTTCAGAGGGCAGAGTTTCTATTTGAGGAGGCTTTCGTGCATCATGCCTCCAAGTCCTGCTCCAAGGCCTCTGTCTGCATTTCTCATGACTCGTCAGCTGAACAGTGCAGAGCTGTGGGACATGTTCAGGTGCTTTCACAGGCAGACAGCGTAAGATGATGTTGCAGCTCATCTAACCATGAGTGGACTCAACAACACACTTTCTTTTGTAACATGACACAGCAGAAAATTGTGCAGTGATGCAACATTTTTCCTCTTAGCGCTGTCGTTTCTGTTGCAGCCTTCATTATGCGTTCTCAAAAACCTGGTCTGGATTGTCTGAGACCACTGTGTGTGTGTGACTGAGGATTTTGACATGATAGTCTAAAAAAATAGGATCATAAAGATGGTGTGGAATTAATTATTAATGGTAAATCACTGATAATGTCTCCAAAAGCTCTAAAAATGTGCAAAATCTTACTCCTTATCATCCATTAAAAGCCTGTAAATTATCTAAGTGTGCCTAGGGGAGATAAGGAAAATCATCAAATCAGCAAAATAAGTCTTTGAAGCGAGCACACTTGTTCCTTTACATCAGTTTGCACAGCCAGATTTCACACAGCGCATTATTGCCTCGGATGTTTTGCTTCTGAGATTAGAGAAGAACTGAGGAAATTCTTTATCGCAACACGACGGCTACACAAATGGAACATGAAAAGGCTAAATGTAGGTCTGATACTTTTCTTGTTTATACTGATACAGTCAGATCAGTAGCTGCAGTGAAGTGAAACTATAAGTAAATAGTTTATCTCTCATATTAATGTCTGGGCTTTGTATTCTCTATTCCTCATCGTGTTCCAAAGAGAGGCCTTGCTCTTTGGATCCATCACAGCGGTACTTCTTTAATGCTTGTGCTCGGAAATAATGTTTGCTCTGGCTACAACTGGCAAACTAATTTGTTTGTACTGATAATTTGTTTTGGTCTCATTGGCTACAGTCTGTGGTTTCATCCAATCAGTGGACGGAGCAGAACCTACGGGTCATTGTGACAGGCATGACACGGACTGTCAATATTGACACATCCATCCTGGACAGGTAGAGTATATTCTGTCGGTGCGCATGATTGTTACAGCTTTTGCTTCTCCACGTCACATTCAGGCATAACCTTTCATCGCTGCGTCTGTGGAAGTACTTCAGTGCTGGGGAAGTGATATTAAGCACTGTTAGCGTAGCTTTCCAAGAACTTATTTGTAGCAGTAGGAATTTCTTCACAGAACACTGTAGAATAAAGCAAAAATAATGTTGAATATTTCCACATCTATGCCGATATTCTTTTAAACTGCCGGCTTAGTTACATATATTGTGACTATGTACTGACTATGATGCTGACTAACAGAGGGTGTTTGACTTTGTGGATAGAAAATCTTGACTACCACCTGGCCTGTAGTCTTTTACTGCAGGTTATTTGTTCAACTCTTCCTGCTTAGTGCTGCTCATAAAGTAGGACATGCAGTGTGCATTTTGGTGGTGGTAATTCCCATGAGCCCCCTGGCATTTCCTCAAAGCTTACCTAATACACCACACTGTCCCATTCCAGGATTCACAGCGGTCAATGGATTTAACACAAGCATGCACACAGCTGTGTTTAAATTCAAGGACTCACATACTTACACTTAGTGGAAACAGGACACACTGGTAAGCTGGACACTGCCACCTAGTGGTATTATATGTGGGTCTTTTTTTGTTTTGTTTTTTACAAGAGAAAACTTGTAAACGCTAATCACTAACTTTTACAAATGCCATGTGTGACATAAAACAAGCGTGTAAGCTGTAAAACAAATACAGAATGGCACAGATCAAACTTGGGAAAGTAGGATTTATTCAATGCCATTATCACAAATTTATAAAATGCTAATGTTCTGTAAGAAAAGTTATCATGTAAAGGATTTCGCACAGTTGGAATCCATTAGAAATACATTCAATTTCTTAAAAAACTATAATGCATTATAACACTCCACTGAGCCTGGTCAAGATTGTAAAGTATTTTTTCATCTTCTTAGTGCATCTTTTTTTTAAATATTTGTTTGAAATAATCTGTTTAGAGGATCTGGTAAATATATCAGGTCTGATGTATAAAACTCAATAACAAATGGCAAAATGAAGAAATAATAATAATTACATAGTGAAAAGGAAAGAGTGAATGGGAAGAGTTGTCTGAGGTGAAAAGGCTGCATGACAGATGTAACAGTGTGTAGCAGTGAATATTGCTATACTAGTATGCTCAAATAGCCTACTCTGAATGATTCCCCCCACCAATCTCTTGCTCAAATCTTCTATGATTCATCCATATTTACAAAACTAATGTGCATTTTTGAAAAAGGGGAATCTGAGGCCACGTCTTACAAACAAGAATGTGGGGACCAATCCAAATGTCCTGTTCCTGAGGTGAAATGCAGCTATATTTTTGATTGCTTCAAGACCTCTTGTCTTCTGAGTCAGTCATGAGTTTCTTTACTAGAGCGTTGGTTTGGATGTACACTAATCTCAGAGCACTGGAATGCAGAGCACGAGGATGTTTTTCCAGGCACTGGTTTTGCTTCTGTGAAACTGTTTCTTCAGCAAACAAAAACGTCCAAACAGAATAAGCACATAAATCTGAAAAAATGTCTGGGATTATTGAAATATGGAAAAAAAAAACATTCTCTGAGCCTTTTGAAAAGTTATGAAGAGTGTATATGTAGGAGGAGGTGAGAGTCAGAATGGAGGCAGAAATATGATCAGAAAGGCAAGAAGTGTACTATATTCATTATGCAAAAATGAGAAATCAAGAAAAATCACATATATATTCGTGCTGCAAAAATATGGAAGACCGTAATGTTGGCAGCCTCTTTCTCCGGAGTCATCCCCATTGGGCTAGACTTCCGTAAATAATGGAAAAGCATGGACCACAGACCAGAGGACAGGGACTCTGTAAACATGAAGACATTGTGCTTACAAGATACTTAGTCTTGCGCAGGGGGTTTAAAGTGGCATCAGACCCAGGTGAGAGCAGAGAGAGGGCTTGGAGTCATGTCCGTGCAAGGCCCCGGGGACACCAGGTTTCCATTTGCTATGACTGGTCACTTGGTGATGGTAGAGCAGAAATACTTGAAAACACATCAGTTGCTCTTGAGTAGCTCAATGCATCCCTGCAATAGAGTCGCATTGTTCTGTGGAGACAAAAGTAACTCGTTTAGTCATTCCTGAATAACAGAGTCGATTCTAAGTCACAAGAACTGTCATTGTGCCTCGGGCTGACACCATTCCAGTATCTGTTACCTTTTTCCCAGAACTGTCTGGACCATTTAAATTTAAATTTACTCATTTGAAAAGCATCGATGTATAGTATTCCCCACCCAAATGAAAATAAGTGTACTCGAATTAGCCAAAAAGCTATTTTCATCAGCAGTGCTTTAGCCTGATGTTGCAAGGCATCCACAATGAGTAAATACAGCACAGTGAGTGCAGTAGTTAAATCAACCTAGATTCTAATAAAAACATATACAGTAAAGCTAAAAGGCATAAACAGCACATAAAACACACTTTAAAACAGCATAATACATTTAAAGACGTAGATGGGTCATTTTTCATTCATTTTGTAATAGCATATAATATTGATATTTCTAAAGATATTTGTGAAATTTTAGCTTCATATATCAACCACTTTCTGAGATTTTCTTTTAAATTGCCAGTTGACCCACCGTCAGCATGAAATTACTTCAGAAAGTACTTAATATATCCATGTGAAATTTCACAGCAATCATTTTAAATATCTATAGTTTATGATAAAAGAAATTCAAGCAAATCAAAGATGGTAGAGCAGAAGGCCCACGATGGTTTGAGAGGGAATAATCCAGATATATTAGTATATCTTGTTAAAGCTGGAGGAGGACATCAGTGCAGACATTCTCAATAAGCCATTTCAGAAAATTATGGTTAATTAACACTAACATGTGGACTGTCTAATTGATTGTGGTATTGAATTCTTTTGATGTGATGCTTTGAAAGAAAAGATGGCCGGACTAAATGCAGTTTTCCTGCATGAGACTGTGCAGTCGCCTCTACCAGCAATGAATCAGTAAGTAAACAGTTAGTTTTCTTGTTGTACATTACATTTTTATGAAGTAGCTGAAAGTTGATGGAAATTGTTAAAAATCATTATTTTTCCAGGCGGTGTGCCAATTCTACTGCGTGTAAAACTCTCATATGTACCAATTTATGATGTTTAATTTATAAACTTTGATGTATGCAGGTACAAGATGAATTAATCACACTCTGTGTTTGCTATGGCAGCTGATTATTAAACTTCATCTTCATTAGACTACAGACGAAAGAGTACGTGCCGACGGGAATGTCATAGCATTTTTCATTAGCTTAATATTAACCCACCCGATAACATAATAAAGATGCTACACACCCTTGTGGAAAAGTTGGTGTTATTGTGTGGCTCACCTTGGCATGTTTGATCTCAAGCTCAGCCATCTCTATGAGGTTCTTCCTGAAGGCCACGACACGTCTGCCCTTGAAGCTGGTGAGTTCTGAGGATAACATTGTGCAGTGAATAGCATTTTATAAACAAAGAGACAAACACAGAATAAATCTGCATATGTTACGCATGAATGCACAAACCTTTCTTCCCAGATTCTGAGAGCTTGTCAAATTTACGCAGGCAGTGCTGCTGTAGTTCCTCTGCCTGGGGAATGTCCTTGCTCTTCAGTCGAGCCTTATCCAAGCCCTTGTTAGAGTTCTCATAGTCAGCTAACGCACGGGCTCGCCTGTACAGAAGGTCCTAACAGACGTGTTTGAAATAGTTTTACAAGAGGAACAAAAGAACGAATAGGCAACTTAAAGAAGCAATGCAACACCTAATACTTCAAAACCGATTTGTTCAGAAAACAAAAATCTGACATTGCTCCATTAGTCAATGTCACATTGCTACAATAAGGATACTGAACATACAGATTTAGTGCTACAATTCACAATGAAATACATTCTTCTTATGTATTTCATCTCCTCAACTGCAACGCAAGTTTTTCCTCTTCATGTTTTACTTCTAAATTTTCATTCGGGTTACCTCACAAGGAACAGTGGGGATTAGTACTGCGCATCTTGTCTCACCTTAGCAGCCTGGATGTCTCTCATGTAGTATCTTAGCAGCTCTGTGAGTTTCAGCTCCTGGTCAGACGCTACTCTTCCCTCCACTTTCTGCAGAGACACAAATAAAGGCATGTAGCAGATTCCATAATGTTAGGTATAAATTGAGAGAAATATTTACAGGTGTCTCATTTTGTTGGCAGAGGAGCTTCTACTCACTCTGAGCTTTTCAAACAGATCCGACAACTTCTCCAGGTTCCTGAGAAGAAAGAAACAGTCAAAGCCACGACATGAAAATCTCTGCAATTACATTTTCATAAAGAGATGACGTACTTCAGCTAGTATGCAATTATCACCTCAACAGAGAGCTCATAATCTTCACGTCATGTCTTTGAATGTAAATTATCAAATTATGTATTCCACTCACTTCTTATTTCCTGTACTATCCTCAGCCGAGAGACTGTTCAGAGTGGCAGAGATGTGAATGTAGTCATCCGCAATATCTGCAACATCAAGAAATAGCAATTACAACTATGCAAATTTCAAACATAACCTCAATACTACACTGTTTTACACCGCTCAAATCCAATTTAAATTTGTAATTTGAAAATCCTCTCTTACTTTTGTGTGAACGGGTCATTTTCTCTGCTTTGGCAGTGGAGTCTTTTATCTTGCTGTAGTAGTCCAGCAGGAACGTCTTCTCCTGCTCAAAAAAGTCATCAACTTCCTGTACAGGACAAAAACACACAAAGGTAACTGGAGAAGTGGCCACAACAATTGTATCTGGAATGCTGTCATACGTATACTGTGAACAGATAATGCAGAAGCCACACCTTTATTCCTGAGATAAGGACCTCATCCGCTGACTTAACCATGTTTTTAAAGAATCCTCCAAACATTTCCTTGGCGTTCTTTCTCCTCACAGTGAGCTAAAATGACAGGAATATGAGAGGAATGTGATGTATTTGTAAAAGCTTGTTATATAATGCTGTGAGAATTAAGTAGAAATTAAAGAAATGTTTGAGCTTGTGCCAATAGTTCAATGTTTTTGCATCACAGTGTTACTGCTCTATGCTCCTTTATCATACTACAACCTAGGTATAGTATATAAAGTGTTAGCCAAGTTCTGTTAGCAAACACCACATCCACGGAACGACTACATAGATAAGCATAACTGCTGATCACAGCAGGATGTAAGCCATGTGTCACAAGTCTCCAGTAAACTCTACTTCCTCTCTTTCCAACTGACAGCCCAGGAAAGGAAGTCAGCATTATGAGGAACTCACATCCTGGTCATACTCTAAGAAAATCTGGAAGTTTCTGTCTTTGCTTAAAATGGGGTGAGAAGACAGTCTCTGCAGGAAGACTTCGTGCACTTGGACAGTTTTCTTGAACACAGCCAGGTATTCACTGAAAAGTATAAAAAAAAAACAGACCATGTTACACAGATAATATATCACGTAGGTTTATTGACATAACATGAAATGGTACAATGCAATACACAGTCATTAGTTCAAGTGTCACACTCACGCCTCCAGCTCCTGCTTCATTTTAGTGTACTCCTCCTTAGTCATAGTGGCTTCACCCTCCCCCAGTTTGTGCATCTTCTCTCTGGGGCTCTCAAAGTCAGGCTTTGGGGGTGCTGGTGGAATCTATGAGTGATAATGCAAGAAATAAATTAAAGATTCATGTCAGGTTAAATGGTCTAAATGTGTCATATATTATAAACATTTGTTAAAAATATGTTTTCTGGGATTTCAAATGCAAGACTGTGTTTTTGTTTTGGAATTTACACACAACAATAAACCAGTGTTTATGTCATTTCTTTTCATGGATTATACAGCCGCCAAAGACAAATTATGATATTACTCCATCTGTCTATGTACGTCAGCTGTGCCTACAAGTAGTCCAACTCACTATTAGGCCAGCGTAGTCCTCTGTCTCAACCAGAGTGTCATGTAGCCAGATGAAGTCTTCATGCTGCCTGGGAACAGAGAACTCTGGCTTCTGGAAAGAGCTAAGTGTGGTCTGGGGAAAGAGTTAATTTGTAAAGTAATCCTCAATATATCAGGAAATTTCAGAAGTTTTTAAAGTTTGAGCAAATTTTATGTGTAAGAATATATCAGTGTTGGGGCTACAAACTATTGCTTTTTACCTTTGTATGGACCGTAAACTTGACTTTGTCCCTTTCACAGAGTGCATCAGGAATGTCAATGAGAAGAGAGGCATCATTGTTTAAGTCCACAGACACAGAACGCAACTAAGGAAAAAGAATACAACAAGGTTATCCAGACAAAAAATATATTAGCTGCCAGATTTTACACAAAGAAAATCACTCATTATGGAAAAAAAGCTTGTACAAATATTTCTTAGGGTAACTTGGTTTTTAATGCCGCTATCAGGAAATATCCAACAAGTCAGACTAGTGCCTTTTGTGGCAACTTTGCCACCATTGGTGTGTGTGAATGGATGGACAGGAAACACCTTGTAGAACCTAACTAAGGTTAAAAGGTGCTATACCCATGTGATCATTTACCATGACAAGTCTCCCGTCTTATCATCATTCTTGACTGTATCTTAAACTCAGTTTGATTCACTTTATTTACACATTTGTGTGGTGTTTCTTTTGGACACTGTGGAATTAAACTGTAAAAGGGTGGGACTGCGTGTGGGTAAACACCAAGACCCTTATCAAGCACAGTTTACAAGTTGGTTCAATAATAGTGTGCAATTATGGATCAGAATTCATTTTATAACAGTTTCAACATGGAATTATAACTCCCAAAATGTATGAGTTGGAAAATAAGTACTGTTTCTACTCAGCTAGGTCTTCATCAGGACTCAATAAATAATCAATCAATACCGTTTTGGGCGCTATATCTCTATGTGTGTGCGCTCTACATTTCTCCTTTATTGACTCTCTTGTCTGTGCCCGACCTAAATATAGTACTGGATCTCTTTTGCCCTGTATCCATATTTCTCAGATGTAACAGTATCAGCAAAATGCTAGCCTGTCAAGCTTCTCTACAAATTCTCTGTGTATGGAGTCTTTTCTCGCTTGACAATATACAAACAGTTCACAGGAATGTTTTATTAGCAGCAGTTGACAGCCCAAAACTATCAGCGTATTTCTAATTCAATACCTACCACTGAAGTTAGATAAAAAACAGAACATGTATAGGGCCTAGTCTCAAACCATACAGCTCAGCTCATAAATATATAAAAAACACTTTCTCTAACATGCACAGGGACCCTCAGAAATCAAAGGTGTATAGAACTGCAAGTTTTTCTTCCATGAATTGAGCATCCTGAGTTAGTGTTGGGTAAATAGCCTGAAGGCACATGCTCCAGTCCTGCTTGGGCTTAAAAGTTAGATCTGTTATCTTATAGCATAAAAAAATAAACATAGTCGATTATTTACTGTCTTGCTGGTGAAAGCAAACAGGTTACACCAAATTGCCAGTTTATTATAAACAGCCATGTTAACCTGGATTCGTGTAGATGATAATTCTGCTTAGGGAATAACTGTTTTAGTGAGTTGTCAGTACATCATTGAGCTCATTTTGAGACCTTAATGTTAGTTTGTTTTATCTGACTGATAAATATATTTATGAGAAACTCATAGTATTACACAATACAGTCCAACAGCACCACAAACCACATCCTGCAAAACTACTAACCCTACTATAAAACCCATACCTGACAGAGTGCTACTAGTTTTAGTTCTCAACAAGTCCACTGTTTTGCCACAACTCCTAAATACAGTAACTTTAATAGAGTATCAACCTAGAGGCACAGATTTATGGCATACACCGGCTACGTGACTTTTAACCTTAAATGTTGTAATGACCGGTTAGCGTTTAGCGTTGCATATGTTGACACGTTCGCTATCAGTAAAAGGAGGTCACAGTAGCAAACAAAGCCATCATCAGCAGACATGCTATTTGTATTACACTTCTCGATAGCTATGTCGATAAAACGTTAGCTAGCTTTAGCTTGAGGCTAGCGTTATGCAGACCGAAAACAACTCAATAACTTAGCCACAGAGCAGCGACCGTTAACGTTAGCTACCTCCAAACTACCAGGGCTGACTTTTGGTGCAGTTTACACGCCAAGACCCATTTAACTCACCTTTTCTTTGTTGCTTTCGTCTATGGATGTCATGGTGGAACTTAAATCGACCGAAAGGCAAGAAAAGGCCAACCCAAATAACAAAACTGTATGCAGGAAGCTGTCTCTCCAGTGGCTGGTTAGCCTCCTAACAAGCTGTCAAATCGTTTTTTCGCCCCATCCTGATGATGAAAGATTAAATCCCGCCCTAACTGAATATGACTGGATAGGGTCGACTTTACAGAAGCTGCTATTGGTTTTTTAACTTATCAGTCATGTCGCATTTTTGTACCTGTGGGTTGATGCAGCTAAAGTTTTACGATAACTTATTTTTAAAAAGCAACATTACACTTTAATATCGTTAAGAAACGGACCGGAGAGACAAAAATGAGCGGAAAAAGTGAATGAAAGTGACTACAATGGGTACCACCCACCGCCAAGTTAACAACCACACGGACGTATTTCAATGATACACTGCGCCTTATGGGTAATGTAGTTTTTCACTTCAATTCCCAACAACGGAAGTATGTGCAACCGAAAAGGCGCGTCGTTTAGAAACAGTTATGTGTGTAGGACGAGTTAGACTGGTGGAACATGTTGGGGCAAGTACTGGTGTCAAAATGGAAACATAAAACTGTAAATGTACTTAAAAACGTAAGGTTATTTGTAGTTCTTTAGCTAATACATTGTAGTCTTCTGAGCCTGTTGCGTTAAAGTCGCCAGAATGTTCGCTCTAAAACGTGTTTTGTCCGCTGTGCCTCAAAGCACCTCCCTCTGTGTGAGCCACTTTTCTGCCTGTCATTGCCTCAAAGCATCCAGAAAAAGCAGCCCGTACAGTTCAGTAGACAGTGAGCGCTACTCCTCTCTAGTGAAGTCCGTCATGTCCTCCAGGGTCAGTTCCCAAACCCCGGAGACCCTCCAGGCAGAAGACGAGCACATCTATGGACCTGTTGTTAAAGCTCAAACTCCTACAAGACCAGAGAAGAGGGAACCTAAAACCCTGCATCCCTTCTTGAACTGTGAGGAGACTCTAGAAACAGAAGAGCCGGAGTCAGGACCTCCAGCCAGGATTTCGTTAAACCGAGGACAGGGCAGGTCTTCAGTACCGAGTGTGACCAAAATCCTTCAGCAGACTCTTTCCCCAGAGCAGATCTTTTACCTGGAGAGATGGAAGAGGAGGATGATCGCAGAGCTTGGAGAGGAAGGCTTCAAAGAATACAGTCAGAGTAAGTGTCCATGCTGTCTTCAGTAGGCCTATTGGGTGATCTTCATATATAAATGTGTGCTTAAACTGTAAAGTGACCCTGAATTGTTGTAAACAGATCTATTTAGACAAGGGAAACTTCTCCATTCATCTGTGGAGGATATTCTTACATCACATGCAGCATGGAAGGACAAAGATCCTTCAGAGGTACTAAAGTATTCACCTGAGGTACAGGGATACCTGGAGAGCATCTCTCACATATTGGAGGACGTCAGTGCTGTGAGAGCCATTGAAAGCACTGTACAACATGGCACACTGAACTACCTGGGAATTGTGGACTGCGTTGCTCGCTACAGGTAAAAATCTTTAGACGAAGGTACTTTTTCATTCTAGACTTGATTTTTTCTCACTATACTCACAGACCACTTTTGTCTTACAGGGGTGTGCTCTGTGTTATTGACTGGAAGACTTCAGATAAACCCAAACCATTCCTAAGCAACACATATGACAACCCTGTTCAAGTGGCTGCCTACGCCGGGGCTTTGAATAATGACGGCAACTATAAATACCAGGTGATTTATTGTTATAAATGATGTGATTAGCTTGTTATCTTGTCTCTCAGCCTTGTTAGAGCCCGATATGTAACAACAACCCAAAATGTAACAACGACCCGAATTGTTATAAAAATTTTTTAATAAAACCTAAAATGTAATAACTGGTCGATAATGTAACAAGATGCTGAGCCCAAAATGTAAAAACTTTTTGCCCAAAATGTAACAACTTGTTACATTTTGGGTCCGTTATTACATTTTGGGGCAGGCAAAATATTTTTCCCCTGATAATTTTATTACATTACAGGGTGAGTCAATAATTTATGGATCAAAGGGCTTATTGCTTCAATAGAGTGTAGTATCATACACTAATGCCCCTGTCCCCATATATATAGATTCAAGCCCGAAATTATTCATACCCCTGGTAAATTTTGACTTAATGTTGCTTCTATTTAACCAGCAAGTTTTTTCTTGATTGTAAATGACACA
>OMNN01085122.1:0-10772 GCA_900302755.1 Chromis chromis
TGCGTTTTGTGTCATTTTTGTGTATTTTGTGTCATTTTGTGATTTTTGTATATTTTTGTGCGTTTTGTGTGATTTTTGTGTTATTTTGTGTCATTTTTGTATATTTTTTTCTTTTTGTGTCATTTTGTGTAGTTTTGCATCATTTTTGTGTATTTTGTGTCATTTTTGCATCATTTTTGTGTAATTTTTGTGTATTTTGGCGTCATTTGTGTATTTTTGATCATTTTTGTGTATTTTGTGTCATTTTTGCATCATTTTTGCGTATTTTGTGTCATTTTTGTGTATATTTGCGAATTTTGTGTTCCCTAGTTCAAGACACAAAAATCACACAAAATGACACAAAAATACACAAAAATTACACAAAATGACACAAAACGCACAAAAAGACACAAAATGACAAAACGCACAAAAAGACACAAAAAGACAAAAATATACAAAAATCACACAAAATGACACAAAACGCACAAAAAGACACAAAATGACAAAAATATATAAAAATCACACAAAATGACACAAAAATGACACAAAATGACAGGATACACAAAAATATGTGCATGTTAGGTTGTGAAAGGGAAGGACCTAACGACCCTCATTGGCACCGTTCACATCTGGCCACGATGGTCCATAACGAACCCCATTGTGAGAGGGAATGACCTAACGACTCGCATAATGAGGGAGGGGCAACACTCACCCAGCAGACTGGAGCTTCAATAGTGTTAATGGATCCTGAAGAGTCTAAAACCTGGAACTCCCAACCAGTCAGTTTAGAACTGATGAAGCCTCTTGGATGAAGGTGGAACGTCTTGGAGCTACTCAACCAAGTCCAGATACTACAATTGAAACTACGAGGAGAACCAGTCTAAGTAGCATCTGATTGAAACTGCAGAGCCCAGCTGTCAGGAAAATATCCAGCATCTCTGAGCGAGAAATCAGTGCTCCTTTAGTGTTGGAATCCGGTTAAAATTCTTGTCTTCCTGCCAAATTAAAGTTTCCTAGTGGAGTTTTTAGACCAAAGTAGTTTTGTGTTACTGTTGTTTTCTATTAGTGGGTCCCTGTTTTGTTGTCAAAGAGAAGCTGCTAGCAAGTAAATGTGGATTTAAACGATGCAGGATGAAATATTTTACTCTGGAAATGTCTTATGAGGAAACGAAACGCGTCTCACCTCAGAACAGGCCAGATGTCTGTAGTTGTTGAACCAGTCGACGTGGGCCCTGCAGTGGTCGAAGGCGTGGATGAGCTCGTGCGTGACCACTCGGTTCATGTGGGACTGTTGGTGGATGTTGTTCTGACACAAAACAATCTGGAAACAAACACACCGACAAGTCGAGTCCTCGTACCGATCCGGAGCAGTGTTTAGCGTTTCATTTATCTTTCGTTACCTGGGAAGAAGCTGCATCGAAGCCGCCGCTGACCGTCCCGTCGCAATCTTCACAGGAGAAATGTCGGTCTTTGAACACTTTGCTGCGTCGGAAGGGAAAAGAAAAGAGACGTATTAATTGAGGCTAAACAATGTGGGGGGAAATGTGTGGCTCCGATTGTCCCGACGGATGTTGTGGTTTGACATCATTAACAATAAAGTGGGTTTTAAAGGCATGTTAGTTTGTGAAGATTGTAAAAAATATAAATAGTAAATGATCTATTATGTGTAGAGCCACTATTCTTTTTGTCAGAGTTGGTAACACCTGTGGGCACTTGGAAAAAGGTTGTATGCATTGATTGTAGGTTTTCTGAATTAAAAAAATCATAATAAATCAGAGAAATGTAGGTTTTGTTTGCATTTTTTTATGATTTATCGCATTATAACTGTGTCATACTGCACTGAGGACATTTCTGAGTTCTCTCTACTTCTTGCCATGGTTGTGCTGTTTCCATAGAGGTGCAGGCCTTTAGATTGCAGTAAAAAATGAGCCCACAGTGAGTAAAAAGGAGCAAAAGGTGGGTTCAATAGCACTAGCATTACAATCAATGTAAACAAGTAGCATTCCCAGGATTTGCAGGAATGTAAAATTAGCATTTTAAAGTCAAATATGATGAATGTCAGTTATTAAATGACACCTACCAGCCTGAATTCTTCATGGCACTGAGGAGTAGTTTGGCATAAGGACCTGAGAGGAGCACAGGTGGACACAGTTAGCATTTCACTGACAGCTTTACCTTTAAACGGCTAACGCGGCTAGCATTAGCTACTTACTGGTTTCCGTCGCGAACTGTAGCATGACCTGACACTTGTGGTGGAACGTGAACAGGTTTTCGGCGAGGGACGGCTTCTTGTCTCCCGGGTTCCGCTCCGGGAACAGGTCGTACCCGTAGTCCTCCTCCTGTTTGGTCTGGTCCATGGTTGGGAAACACTTTGGAAATGTTAGCCTGGGTTAGCCGCCGCTAGCTAGCAGGAGAGGTCATCGCTGGTTTGTAGATCACGTGGTCGCTGTAGGTCAAAGGTAACGGATTTATTTATTGATTTTTATTTTTAAATCGCTTTTATACCAAATGTCATTAAATGTTGATAAATTTAACAGAAAATAAAAAAGCTATAAAATGTTAGCTTTTTAACGCCGTTTTGTGAATAACGATCGTCTATGCAGATTGTGTAAGGAGGCGTTTACTCTGAGCAGGATTCGTGCACCAAAACTAAATGCAGTAATTCATGGTAAAGTAGCCCCAACCAACTATAGAGTATATAAATGAATATATCTGTATGGTGAATCCATTTTGATTGATTAATAATTTGAGATATTGGATTTTAATGAGGTGTAAGCCATAATTAGCTAAATTAAAACAAAAAAGGCCTTAAAATATTGCACTTTACGTGTAATGAATATAGAATATATCAAAAGTTTACCTTTTTGAATTACGTATTTTACATACTTTGTCATATATTTTTAGATGCACTAGTAAATCAATCCTTGTCATGTGTGTCTGATTTTACAACCTAACAAGCATACATGCTAACAACTTAATTAAAGATTACCGGAGCAAGTCGTCTTTTATTTTGTAACATAGACGATCTTTGGCTACTTCCTGCACCGCAAAGGCTGCTGGGACTCCGCTGTCATGGCTCCCAACATAAACAGAAAGCAGTCATAAACGACACTTTTTACTGCAGTGTTTAGCCAAACTAGCTGCAGCTACATTTCAACTATCAACCCGGGAGAGAAGCGGAAGGTACCCTACAGAGTTTAAGTAACCACAGAGTCGCTTTTATCCGCTGTTTTCTCTGAATATGTGGTGTTTTTGCTAGCTAGCTAGCTAGCCGCTAGCCGCAGCGTGATTCTCGTGTTTTCCTCTCGGCTGCTGCTCGGACCGAAACACGGCGAGTTTTAAGAGTTTGTCCCCAAAACAAATGTGTGTTCTGCAGGGAGGAGAACATGTCCGGGGGAAACAAAGCCGTTGAGCTGCAGCTTCAGATGCGGCAGAACGCGGAGGATCTGCACAGCTTCATGAAGGAGCTGGAGAGCTGGGAGACGGACGTGAAGAGGAGGGACGAGGAGCTGAGGACCGGGGGAGTCCAGGGGGTCCAGGTTTGTCCTGCTGGAGACACACAACCACCTCAGGAGCAAGAAAATATACCGAACCAACCAGGGGTATTCCAGTTAGTCTACATGCATTATTTTGGTCCCATAAAGCGAGTTTACAGTTAGTCTGACTTGTTTTCAGGCTATTCCAGTTCCATAAATCAAGTTTCCCAGAAAAGCCAGACTTATTTCACTTCTCTGACTTCCTTCCAGAGGGAATCATCAATAGGCTTTGAATCTGTGATGTATTAGTTTCAACACCAGACAAACATAAAAACATATTTCTGCACTTTTCCTCGTAGTTTCAATCGTCGCATCTGGACTTGGTTGAGTTTGTCGAAGACGTTCCACCTTCATCCAAGAGGCTTCATCAGTTCTAAACTGACTGGTTGGGAGTTCCAGATTTTTATACTCACCTCATTATGCAAGTCGTTAGCTCCTTCCCTCTCACCATGGGATTCGTTAGGGCCCTTTGTGGCCAGGTGAGAAGGATAGATGTTTGAGAGGAGGGGTGAAGGAAGCCACCAGTGTACAATGCAGTTTTACATTCTCTACCCAGGAAGAACAGAACCCATTCACACCTGGCCACAAAGGTCCCTAATGAATCCCACTGTGAGAGGGAATGACCTAACGACTCGCATAATGAGGGAGGGGCAACACTCACCCATCAGACTGGAGCTTCAATAGTGTTAATGGATCCTGAAGAGTCTAAAACCTGGAACTCCCAACCAGTCAGTTTAGAACTGATGAAGCCTCTTGGATGAAGGTGGAACGTCTTGGAGCTACTCAACCAAGTCCAGATGCTACCATTGAAACTACGAGGATAACCACGACCTGGATGACTGAGAGCAAGTTTACTAAATACGTCAGGCCTGTGTCGGTTCTCTGACTTCCTTCCAGAGGGGTGCACTACACAAAACAAGTAGTTTGGCTCAGATATAGTCCAGCAGGTTTGGCGTGAACCTGATCAGGACTACAACAGTGAATGCATAGTCCTGACAGTGAAGCACGGAGGTGGGAGTGTGGAGGGGGGATGACATTTAAAAACAGTTCTTAATTTAACATGAAAAGAATGAACTGATTAAGCTAGCTCGCCAAAACCTAAAACCCTATACTGAGATAATGGGTGTGGTTATCAACTTTCTTTGTTAAACCAGGGTTTCTTTATCAAGCTCTGTAGTTTTTGGCCAAATCGAGGAGAAAAGTATAGTCAGGAAAAGAACTAGTGAGAGGGAGATGGTTCTTACAGCCAGTTTAACCCTTTAAGTCCCAATGCGTCATCGGCGTCATGGGCTAGTGCACTTTGGAATACCGTAAATGTCACCATTTGTGCTATCGGAAAAAAATGAAAAACGGTTTCTGAAAGCTGAGGCGTTGCGCTTTACAGCCAATATGGTGTCATTACGGTAATTTAATTTGTCCCCCTCCAGGAATCCGCTGGAATATTACCGTAAAATTACCGTAATGACACCATATTGGCTGTAAAGCGCAACGACATTGCCATTACGGTCATTACGGTAATTTTATTCGTTTCCCCCCAGGAATCTGCTGGATGAAATTACCGTAAAATTACCGTATGACACTATATTGGCTGTAAAGTGCAAAGACATTGCCATTACGGTCATTACGGTAATTTCATTCGTGTCCCCCCAGGAATCTGCTGGATGAAATTACCGTAAAATTACCGTAATGAAACCATATTGGCTGTAAAGCGAAACTACATTGCCATTACGGTCATTACGGTAATTTAATCCGTGCCCCCCCAGGAGTCCAGGATGAAATTACCGTAAAATTACCGTAATGACACCATATTGGCTGTAAAGCGCAACGACATTGCCATTACGATCATTACGGTAATTTCATTCATGCCCCCCCCAGGAATCTGCTGGATGAAATTACCGTAAAATTACCGTAATGACACCATATTGGCTGTAAAGCGCAACGACATTGCCATTACGGTCATTACGGTAATTTCATTGTTTCTGCATTGTAGAAGAAACTCCCACCTGTGCGCAACAAGGACTACAAAAACAAAAAACGGGAGAAGAAGAAGAAGACGACGACGACGGAGCTCGGCGGCAACGGTGACGCGAAAACAGAAGACGCCAAACGAGCCTCGAGGATAAAAGCGTACGACTATCGATCGTGGGACAAGTTTGATGTGGTATCTGAAGCTTTTCCTTTCACAGCCTTTGAAATGCACTTAAAGCCAAAAGGCAGGTCAGTACAGGTGTTTTGTTTTGTTCTCCTGGCGGCAGGACAAGGCTCTGGAGGAAATGGATAACAAGGAATGTCATGAGTCGAACGAGTCGGACTCCGAGGAAGCTGCAGTCGATCAGGAGAAGGCGCTGGCTGAGAAGGAAAAGGTAGATGTAGCTTTAGCAAAAATACACAGAGAAAGTGAGAGTAGCTGTTCCTGCTGAAGAGGTTTTTACTTTGGTCTCCAGGGTAACGCCTTCTTTAAAGAGGGGAAGTACGAGGAAGCCATCGAGTGTTACACCAGAGGGATGGATGCTGATCCTTACAACCCCGTGCTTCCCACAAACAGAGCTACCTCCTTCTTCAGACTCAAAAAGTAAGACTGCGTATCGGTGACGTAAAGGACGTTCCGGGGATCCTCGTAGTTTCAATCGTAGCATCTGGACTTGGTTGAGTAGCTCCAAGACGTTCCACCTTCATCCAAGAGGCTTCATCAGTTCTAAACTGACTGGTTGGGAGTTCCAGGTTTTAGACTCTCCAGAATCCATTAACACTATTGAAGCTCCAGTCTGCTGGGTGAGTGTTGCCCCTCCCTCATTATGCGAGTCGTTAGGTCATTCCCTCTCACAGTGGGGTTCGTGAGGGCCCTTTTCCCTCTGGCTCCATTCACACCTGGCCACAAGGGTCCCTAACGAACCCCATTGTGAGAGGGAAGGACCTAACGACTCATAATGAGGGAGGGGCAACACTCACCCAGCAGACTTAAGCTTAAGTAGTGTTAATGGCTCCATTCACACCTGGCCACAAAGGACCCTAACGAACCCCATTGTGAGAGGGAAGGACCTAACGAACCTCATTGGCACCGTTCTCACCTGGCCACAAAGGACCCTAACAAACCCCATTGTGAGAGGGAATGACCTAAAGACTCGCATACTGAGGGAGGGACAACACTCACTCATTATGCGAGTCATTAGGTCCTTCCCTCTCACAATGGGATTTGTTGTTTCCCTTTGTGGCCAGGTGTGAATGGAGCCATTAACACTATTTAAGTCTGCTGGGTGAGTGTTGCCCCTCCCTCATTATGCGAGTCGTTAGGTCCTTCCCTCTCACAATGGGATTCTTTAGGGACCCTTGTGGCCAGGTGAGAACGGTGCCAATGAGGTTTCGTTAGGTCGTTGCCTTTCACAATGGGGTTCGTTAGGGCCCTTTTCCCTCTGGCTCCATTCTCACCTGGCCACAAGGGTCCCTAACGAACCCCATTGTGAGAGCGAAGGACCTAACGACTCATAATGAGGGAGGGGCAACACTCACCCGTCAGACTGGAGCTTCAATAGTGTTAATGGCTCCATTCACACCTGGCCACAAAGGGACCTAACGAACCCCATTGTGAGAGGGAATGACCTAACGACCCTCATTGGCACCGTTCTCACCTTGCCACAAAGGACTCTAACGAATCCCATTGTGAGAGGGAATGACCTAATGACTCGCACGATGAGGGAGGGGCAACACTCACTCATTATGCGAGTCGTTATATCATTCCCTCTCACAATGTGGTTCGTTAGGGTCCTTTGTGGCCAGGTGTCCTCATTGGCACCTTTCACACCTGGCCACAAAGGGCCCTAACAAACCCCATTGTGAGAGGGAATGACCTAACGACTCCCATAATGAGGGAGGGGCAACACTCACCCAGCAGACTGGAGCTTCAATAGTGTTAATGGAGCCTGAAGAGTCTAAAACCTGGAACTCCCAACCAGTCAGTTTAGAACTGATGAAGCCTCTTGGATGAAGGTGGAACCTGTGTTGTTTCTGGCAGCCATCTTAGTTGTAGTCTTAGTCATTTCTATATGTGATAGTTTTAGTCAGCTTTGTTAAAAAAATTAAATAAAATAAAAAAGTATTAGTCTTTTAACAAATTAATTTATGTCAATAAATACTGGAAATAGGAACCAAGGTTGACAGGTTGTATCAAGTGTTGCAATTCATAAAACAACAGTTAACCTGAACGCTTTTGCATAATAACCAGATTCATACCAGATCATAGATCCAGTCTAGACTTTCCCATTGATGGAGATTCTGCTGATGTTCTTCATTGCTGTTGGGCAGAAACCTTTTATCTCTATAGTTGAAGCTGCCGCCATGGTCCATCAATGAATTAATAAACTTAAACGTGTCTGTGTGTGACTAGTGACGGTGTGGTGGGCGTGGCCAGGGGTTAAAGTGGGCGGGGCTCCAAAGCTCCCTCAGGCTCCACCACTGCATATTATTCAATTCAAAGTGTCAGTAGCACCGCGAACTAGATTATTTTCGCTCTTCAGTCCTGTGCTGAGTGTAGCTGCCACCCACTAACATTTTTAGTCTCGTCAACAAAAACTCACACGATTCGTCACGTTTCCGTCAATAAAGAGCCGTTTAGCTCGTCACCGTCTCTAAATCGTCATGAAAAAAACAACACTGGGTGGAACGTCTTGGAGCTAAACTCAACCAAGATGCTACCACTGAAGCTACGAGGAGAACCAGGACCTAGAACCTCCACAGACTTGTCACACTGTGCTTCCACCACAGCAGGTCTTTGTTCTGACAACCTTTACCAGACTCTTGCTTTAGCCTTGTATCGGCAGAGAGCTGCTGTTCAGAGAGAGAAAGAAGACAGGCATTAATATCAACAGCACAGAACAAGACTCAGTATGTTGTAACTGAAACGTAATGAAAATAGGATTTATTGTCCAACAGGTCAAACTTATATACACATGTACAGTTACAGGTTCCAGCTGGTCTGTGGCCAGCCTGTAGGTGTATAGGTGAAGTATGATCACAGATACCTCTGGGTACCGATACTACCTTTACAATAATACCAGGCCACGTTGGCGGGTCCAGCCTCTTCCCCTCCACCAGCAGAATCCACTTTAGCATAAAGAAAGATAGGTGGCGCTAAATGACAGGTTCTCTGGCAGCACGGTGCCGGTTCACAAAGAGCCCTCTGTCCCCCTCCGATGACCCAGACCCCAATCTGACAGCTGGTGGCTCTTTGTGGACCTTCACCTTAACATCTTTACATCTTTGATTTGACAAGTTAACTAAAGTTTAACAATTCATAACTAAACACTCTGGAGCTCAGCGCTCTAACATAGCTTCAATAGTAGCATCTGGACCTGGTTTAGCTGCTCCAAGAGGGTCCACATCTGGTCCAGGACGAGATGTGGACCGTCTGGGAGCACCTAAACCAGGTCCAGACGCCCCCCTGAGGACAACCTGCATGACTGAACCTCCACACAGACATTAGTGGTGTCGCTGCTGAAGCCTCAGACTGATCCTTACCATGGAGTCATCAGGTAAAGGTGTTCAGCCTCTCAGCCCACATGCTGGATCAACCAAGACCTAGAAGAAACTGGCAACAAGGTTTAGCAGCAACGAGTACGTCATCATCATCATCATCATCATCATCATCATCATCATCATCACATGCACCAGTCGATGGGTTCATCACTGAGTCAGTCTCAATGTGTGAAACAAGTACTTGAGCCTACATTCGGAGTGACGCTGCACTCTCTGCACACTTGGTGCAGAACTCCACAGAGACCTGGTCCTGGTCCACGTGCAGACACACCCCCCCGGAGGTCTGCTTCTGCTCCAGCTTGAGGCGCTTCCTGGGCAAGGCGTAGTCGTGCTCGTTGGGGTCGGGTCTCTGGAAAAGCGAGGAAGATACTTTCATCCCATTCACACCGCTGAGCCTGGACAACAGCTGAGCTAAGCTGCTCTCGTTGGCCAGCACGGCCCTCAGGTACCTGGTCTCGTCCTCCAGGTCCTCCACCCTCTGGGTCAGCTGACAGTTCTCCTGCTTGAGGGCCAGGTTCTCCGTGGACAGGGCGCCCACCTTCCTCTCCAGGCTGGTGACGTACTCCTTCTTCCTCAGGCGGTTCAGCCGGGCGGCGATGGCGTTCTTGTTGCTGATGCTGGACTGGTTCCGTCGGTCCTGGACCCTGGAGCCGGACGAGGTTCTCTCTGGAGACGAGGCTGTTGAAGCTTCGAGGCCAGAGTCCTGGTCTTTGGCGGCGAAGACGCCCAGATCAGCCAGCTCCACGTCGAACAGGGGGGACGAGGTCTCTCTGTCCAGGGTCCACTTCAAGTCTTCCAGTCCAAACAGGTCTTCCAGCTCGATTCCAGCGACATCCAGGTCGTCAGGTTGGAACCCCTCAGATGGACTCGGGAGGTCCTGGACCACATCTACCTCCTGATCCTCCAGAGGCTTGGTGCTGGTGGAGCGCCCTCTTCTTCTGGTGATCATGGTGACGGTTGGAGCAGAGACGCCGTCCAGAGACCTGGTAGGTCTGGAACCTAGAACCTGTGGAGACAGAAGACTGGAGTTAAGTCTGGAGGTTCTCAGTCATCCAGGTTAGCCTCGGTGCTAACACTATGCTAAGATGACACATGGCGCTAACATGATGCTAACATGATACTAACAAGATGCTACCACTACGCTAACATGTTGCTGACACTATGCTAAGATGATGCTAACAAGATGCTAACACTATGCTAACATCAGAATCAGAATCCTTTATTGATCCCCAGAGGGGAAATTCAAGTGTCGCAGTAGTACCCAGGCAGAGAAATAATATAGAAAAAAAACAAAAACAAAACAAACAATAGATAGATAAATACCAAAAATAAAAATAGATAAGAAAAATACAGACACTAACATGGCGTTAACATGGTGCTAACACTATGCTAACATGACGTTAACATGGTGCTGACAATATGCTAACACTATACGAAGATGCTAACACTATGTTAACATGATGCTAACATGACAATTGCATGGCGTTAACATGATGCTAACACTATGCTAACATGGTGTTATCATGATGCTAAGGGGCAGTGGTGTCCTAGTGGTTTGTGAAGCCAACTTGTAACCGGTGGGTCGCTGGTTCGAGTCCCCGGACTGGCAAGAGGTTGAGGTGGGAAAGTGAGAGCGACCGCTTGTCCCAGTCTCCACCACTGTGGGCCCTTGAGCAAGGCCCTTAACCCCTGACTGCTCCCCGGGTGCTGCACCAAAGTACTTGTCTA
>OMNN01085127.1:9316-25792 GCA_900302755.1 Chromis chromis
CCACCACCAACAACATACTGAGGCATTTTATTTTTATGAATTATGGAGCCCTTTTGAACAATATTGGTGATAGTTTTAGAGACATGCTGGCCGTCTATTTAGTAACATCTACAATATAGTCTAATATTTTTTGCCTGATGTTTGAGAGTACAAAAAAAACGTTCAAAGTGGAACCCCAAACTGCACAAAATGGTGCCTTGAAGAACAAAAAAAACAAAAAAAAAGAAAACCAACTGGTGATGGTGAGGAAACCAAAGGGTTCCTGGAGGTTCTTCTACTTCTACGTCACATTAAATGCATGTTGTTGCACATTCTGTTGGTCATAAATGTGATTTTAAACTAAAGGCAGTTGTTCTTATCGCAGCTCCGCATCTGGAAACATCCGTTATTGGTGCAAACCCATTGATCAGAATTCTGCAACATCAGAGACAAGAAGAGGAACTTGGAGCACGATGTTCAAACTAAAATGTTCAGCAGCTTCTTTTGCATTTCTCAGAATAAATCAGCATAAAAAATTTTTTAAAAAAGTGTTATGCGACACCGACCTCACTTGAACGGCGAGTCGCTGATTCAAGTAATTATTCTAATTTTGTTGTTTGCATGAGAACATATCGTTTGTTCATTTATGTTCCCTGAAGAGGAATAAATAACGAGGAACCTTTAAATAGAAGCGTAATGAAGAAATAAGCATGTGGGCTGCGTTTAATCCATGATCCTCTACAGAGCAAAAGGTGCAGCGATGATATGGATAGTTTTACATGTTAGCAGATGGTTTAAAGACACACTAATCAAGACATGGATGCTCATTTATCAGCAGGAATACATTTAAACAAGTCTGTTGGTTTGTAATGAAGATGAATAAACCTTAAAGTTTCCCCAGATTTCTTCTCATAATCTCCACTGGAAGCTTCAGTGTCGCTTCCTGCAGGTGTTTTTGACCATTTATGGTTATTTTGTACAAAGAAAACTTCGTTCCCAGAGACCTGCTCACTAATTAACCTCCTATGTCTATATTTAGCTCTAAACCAACCACACATTCTGGTTTTCACTGAGTTTGTGGAGTTAATTAGCGAGTTTCAGCAGCTTTCTTACTTGATGCTGAGCCGAACCAACGTCTCTCAGCTCCAGTTTGACATTTAATTAAGAGACATGCGAGTCTTTCCCGTCGTCCGACTCTCAGTGAGCAGGTTTGGAAGCGTTGTGAGGACAGTCGAGCATCTTTTTTGTTTTTCAGGCTGCATGCCGTCCCTGGAGACGTGAGCCCGTATATCGAGTGTGAATCTGAGCATGAAGCGTCTGCAGATCAAATATTCCTGCAGATGGAGGTTCGGTCGGGTTTCACCTCCGCCGCTGAGCTCTGGGAGCCGAACGTGGAGCTGAATCTGAAGCGAAGGTTGTTGAGGTTTGCGCTGCTGAACGTCGAGTCTGTGTCTATCTGCTGTACTGATGAAGTTAGGAGGCTCAGAAATGATGGAGAAAGTAGCTCAAGTTAGACTCCAATCTACTTCAAGCACCTGTAACCCTGGAAAGGTTCATAAGTATGACGGGCGGGCGGCTGTGGCTCAGGTGGTAGAGCGGGTTGTCCACTGATGGCAAGGTTGGCGGTTCGATCCCCGGTCTCCCCCACATGCCGAAGTGTCCTTGGGCAAGACACTGAACCCGAAGTTGCTCCCAATGGCAGATTAGCACCTTGCATGGCAGCTCTGTTACCATTGGTGTGTGAATGGGTGTGTGAATGCAAAACACATTGTAAAGCGCCTTGGATACCGCTATGGTAGAAAAAGGCGCTATACAAGTGCGGACCATTTACCATGACGGGAAAACTTTGCTTTATTAAATCTCCTGAAGTTGCTGTAGAAATAAAAATCAGCTGATTCTGACACTTGTTGAGTTTCTGCTGCAGAAGTATAAACCGTGTCTTTAAAGATGAGAACGTCTTTGTCACATGACACAGTGGAGTTTTACTGCTGTGGTCAGCAGATCAGAGGATTTCTGTTGAAGCAATTTTCTGCCTGATGGACACAGAAAAGCAAAGAGCAGCCGACCTTCATTTCCAAACAGCTTCAACTCGTACAGAGCTACAGCCTTTCAGTCTGCAGGAGCATCAGTGGTTAATTTTAAAGAAACGTTCATCCCAGACTTGTACAGTTTCTGTTTTTACAGTGCAGAGCCTCTCCTTTAGTTAGCAGGTTTTCTCATCCTGTTCATCCATTTATTCGGTTTCACTTTGCAGTAAAAGTGTGAACCAAGTGTGTATTCACGGCTGCTGCATCGGGTCAGATGGTGTGAAGCTTTTAAAAGCAAAGTTTTTAGTTTTCACAGTTCTGCTTTCACCTTCAGTCGCTTTGTGCCACAGATTTATTCTCACACTGATGACATCTGAGCACAGAGTTGCATGTAAAACCATATCATTAAAGCCTTTTTATACTGTGCACACATTCACTACAGCTAGAAGATGTGAAAAAAGTGCATTGCAATGATTTTTGTTCACAATTTTAGTAGGAGTAATAATTTTTGCATTTTTTTCCCCCACTGAAACAAACAAACGTGAATATTGCAGCATTTTGTCCCAAGAGAGTCGAATTTATCAGCTTCTGTTGCACCACAATGAATAATTTGAATGCACTAAATGCACTAAAACATGTATACGAGGACAGTGGATAGAGTCGTAAACGGGAGAGAGTGGGGAAGGACCTGCGGTAAACGCCCAAGGTCGGAATCGAACCCGGGACAGCCGCTATGCCTTAGCACTTGGGTCACGTGACATAACCATTAGGCTATCGGGGCGCCCTATTATTTAAGGTTTTGACTGTAAATTGTCCAAATAGTTGACATTTTACAGAATTTTCCTATTTTGTCAAATTACAGAAAATACATTCATTTTATAAAAGATATATAAAAGCTGCAAATTATCTCCACACATCTGTATTTTACCAGATAATGTGTAGTTTTACATTTGACTGTAAAATTATATAGGCCTAATTGTGCCATAATTAAAAACCCTTGTGTTTATTTAACAGATATGTCATTTTGTTCTGTAGAGCTCTTTGTGTAACATTTGGTTTGTATGAAAACCACTGTTCAATTAAAGTCTGGTTGGTTTGAGGTCTTTCAGGACAGATAACTCATGTTTCATCTGGATTTATAATATAAATAGTGTTGAGAGGCTAAAAGTTTAGCTTTCGTTGAGAAAACTCTTGCTGCTGCTCCATCTTCTGTCTGGTTTCAAGGATTGTGACAATAAAACAGAACCGATTCATTTAAACTGATATTTCTGCTGCAACCGGGTTTCACCGAGACGAAAAGCAATCTGATGCTCAGTTATCGGATCATTTTGACAGATTTAGACGTCACAGATCCACGTTTATTGGCCTTTTCCATTTTGTTTTATTGGGTGGCGATTCCTGATCCACTTTATTTCAGCGTTCAGGGAGGAGGGATGGCGTTTGTGGTGTTTTAGGAGATCGACTGCTGCAAGAAAACAGCAGAGAAGCTTGGAAGAAACTGAGAATCTGAGCTCACAGTGGCAGAAAGCAAACTGTTGGAACTGGATGTAAGAGCGAGACACAAAGGTCTGGATCAGGTCTAAACTTCAGAACAAGTTAAAAGCTATAAACTGGATAAAGTTCATAGTGAACCTGCTTTTTCCCCCTCTTCTCTACTGCACCATCTGCTCTGCACAGACTTGAATTAATTCTTAAACTTTGAGATGCAGTTAAATCCTGCAGCAGAGCAGAAGTTGTTTGTGGGAAAAGTTGGAGTTTGGCTGCACAGAACAAGGTATCGCCTCAAACCCTCACATGAAAACCACCCACACACACATATTCACAGACAAAGACAGAACCACTTGTTTGACTTCCCTTCTTATGTAGAGGATGCTGGTTGGTGATTGGTTCCCTCCAATTCAAACCGACCAATGAAGCGTCGGATCAGGAGCTTAATCAAGTGGAGTTTAATCAACTGATGACACCTGGAGGAAAAGCAGGTGAGACGAGTTTAGATCAGATTGAAACGCTTCAGTTAGTCGACTTTATCTCCTAAATATTCAAAGTGCCACTCAGAAACACTTTAAAAACTGAAAGATGTAAATAAATTTCATGTGGACAATATTCTTTCAGAGAGAACTGACATTTAACCTCCTAAGTGTTTGTGGCAACAGCATCAACTTTAAACCGTATAAAGTCTCCAGAGTTAATTTATTTGTTGTTTGAACCCAAAACTAAGCCCTGTAAAATAGTTTAAGCTGAATTTTGAGAATTTCATATATTTCCAGACGTGGCTCTTATTGCATTATGAGCCCTGAAATAAAACTTGGGTCTCTATTTTAAGGGTTCCATATCTCCAGAAATAAAACTCCAACAGCCTTGAGATGTGGTGAGAACACAGACAGAATAGATTCCAGCAGATCAGAATGGTTGAATGGATCCAGCAGACGACATATATTTAATTATTTGCTTTTGAAAATTGAAAAAAAGTACAACATTTTTAAACTAAGGTGATACTGGGGCCTCAGAAAGTTCCTCTAAGTTTATATATATATATATGGATGGATCCATGTTTCCTACTAAAATACAGTCTTTGGTCGACATTTCACCAACTGTTGAGGCTCTAACATCAGTAGAACTTGATGTGTGGCAGGACAAAGTTCCAGTTTGTTGCTATTTTGACTTGAAACTTGTCTATAATGAGTAAAAATGTTCCCCAATAACTTCAAACATATCCAAAATTACTAAAAATGTGTCCATAATAAGATAAAAAATTATCCAGAATGACTCAAAAACTGCTCAGGATGACAATAAGGAAAGTAACTGGACCTTAAAAATGGACAAAATGCAGAATGACATTGGTATTGAGGCTCCGGAAAGTTCCTGTAAGTGTATATATATGGATGGATCCATGTTTCCTACTAAAATACAGCCTTTGGTCGACATTTCACCAACTGTTGAGGATCTAACATCAGTAGAGTCTGATGTGTGGAAAGTTTGACAAGGCAAGGTTCCAGTTTTAAGATATTTAGACTAAATGTTCATATGGGTCTATATGTGGTATTATATGTGCAAAGTTTCAAGCTGCTTCCATGCTGTCTTCATGTTGAAATTGAACAACATATGAGACTGATTTGTGCCTTAATGTTCTCATACAGATACTGGAAATAAACATTGAACAGAGAAACTGATGATAATTCAACACATCACAATAAGAGCCCTACCAATGAGTCCACATCAACATTTTGCCAAAATATCAACAAACTGGAACCTTGTCTTGTCAAACTTGTCCGCACATCAAATTCTACTGATGTTAGAGTCTCAACAGTTGGTGAAGTGTTGACCAAAGACTGTATTGTAGTAGGAAACATGGATCCGTCCATTTATATACACTTACAGGAACTTTCTGTGGGCCCAACACAACCCTGGTTTATCCATTTTCAAGAGCCAATAATTGTTCATTATTGTCATTTTGGACAATTTGCATTTGTTTTGGATGAGTTTCAAGTGATTTCTTTAAATTCATTTTGAACAGGTGTAACATCAGGTACAGGACCTTTCTGGGGCACCTATGCCACCCTCGTTTGAAAACTCTGCCCTTTCTTCTATTTTCAAGGTCCAGTAATTGAAAATATGTCTTCTGATGAAGCCATTTAATCATTTGGATCTACTGGAAGCTATTCTGTCTGTGTTCTCACCAAATTCCATGGCTGTGGGAGTTTTATTTCTGGAGATATCGAACCCTTAAAACGGCTTCACAGGTAAGACTAAGGATTCCCCAAATTCTGCCAAAACATTTTCACAGAACATGGTTTTAAGTCCCAAATAAGAAACTGTTTCTGTAAATAAGATGATTGGTAAATGATGATTACATTCAAACCCTGAACAAAACAGATAATTTCCTTGATGATAAAAGGTGCAAAGTAGCTGCCACATGATCACCAGACCTCATTTCAAATAATCAATAAAGGTGAATAAAGATCTTTCAGGGCGTTAAACCACAATTACCAGCCTCGTCTTGGGATTTCAGATGAAATAGATTGAAATGGTTGGTTTAGTTTAGCTTAGTTTTATTTTGTGTATCTTGTGCCTTTGTTTCTACAAGACATGCTGATATTGATGCTGTTATACTTTATAAAACAGGGAGGTCCAGTCCTGGTCCTCGAGGGCCCCTATCCTACATGTTTTAGATGTTTCGCTCTTCCAACACCTGATTCAAATGATCGTTATCAGGCGTCTGCAGAGCTTGATGATGAGCTGATCATTTGAATCAGGTGTGTTGGAAGAGGGAAGCATCTAAAACAGGGGTGTCAAACTGCGATCCTCGAGGACCACTATCCTGCATGTTTTAGATGTTTCCCTCTTCCAACACACCTGATTCAAATGATCAGCTCATCATCAAGCTCTGCAGAAGCCTGATAACGATCCTGATCATCTGAATCAGGTGTGTTGGAAGAGGGAAGCATCTAAAACATGCTGGATAGTGGCCCTCGAGGACCAGGATTTGATTATACTGCTTAATTAGCAGCAATATATACAGCACAAATATTAACCCAGAAATATAATAGTAAGACACTGAAAGGGATCATTATATAGAATCAGTACTTTTACTTTTGATACTTAAAGTAATTTTAGCTTTTACTTAAATAAGGTCTACAGCGCAGGACTTTCATTTGTGTGGTATTGCTACTTTTACTCAAGTAAAGGATCTGAATACTTCTTCCAGCTTTGACAAATGCAGAAATAACACATTAACCCATTTATTATAGGTGTGTAAGTATAGTAATGCCATTGGTGATTTGTCTTTCCAAGGATTGTGGGTGATGATGATGGAGGAAAGCTGTTCACTCCAGAGCAATATGAGGAGTACAAGAGGAAGGTGCTGCCTCAGCGAGTGAACAACAGGCTGTATGTGAGCTTCGGCGTACCAGGGGGTATTGACTGCAGACTAATTGGCCCTGAGACACAGTGCTTCTGTGCACATAGGTAGCACATTACTCCATAACACAATGCAGATATCCTTCTGATGAACGCAGACAAATACAATAGTGAGCAATGTAATATCTTCCAGGTACAAGCAGCATAAGACAGAGTGGGAAGTGGTTCCCTCTGAGCGACCCCTGTTCCTACCATGCCAAGTTAGAGGGTGTCACTGTCCTGCCTACCAGTATGTTCCTCGGTTTGGACCAAACCCTGTTCGCTGCAGGTGTAAACACTTACCTCAGGATCACAGTGAAGCCACTGGCCACTTGTGCAAGATGTGTGAGTCTTTAATTAGTATATTTAAAGAGTGTAGTAGTTCATGTCAGTCTATTGTTTTCACATACCTGTTTCCTAATAACTCATTTTTCAGGTTCCTGTTCTGGGTTCCAGAGTCCCTACACTTGTGGATGTGGCCAGCCCTGCTCTGCCCACCAGACCCTGGTGAGTAGAGTCAAACATCAAACACAGCTCCATGGTCTAAAAGAAGAGAGTAGAAAGTACAGTACTGGTACCATATACAGTAATAAAGCTTCTCACTTCCTAATTCAAACTTAAATTACATTATGTTTTTCTATCTTCTTTCAGGTTGAGACTAAACTAGAGAGGCAGGCACGGGGTCAGCCAGTAGGCAAAGATGTCCCTTATGCTGCCATGGGAGGGCTGACAGGGTTCACCTCCTTGTTGGATGGTTACTTAGCTCTGGAAGTCAGCGGTTCAGGTAAAAGATTTGTAGCCTTTAACGGAAAAGTTTTGTCATTCAGCACTGGAAACAAAAGGTAGAGATCGGTTTCAAATGTGTGCACTTGTATGTGAGGTACTCTGCTCTCTGACGGGTGAGTCTGGCACCTGTTGTAAAGTGAAGCAACATCAGCGCCCCGCGAGGATGAATGCACATTTTTCAGCTCTGACATTCTTTGATTCATGGAGTCAGTTTTTTAGTGATTTCGGCCTTTGTTGTAGTGCTGTTGGAGCACAAAGGAGGTGTGTGGATTCATTCCACTGAAGGTGAAGAAAGTTCCTTGAAGAGGCATGTGAGGGCAGCAAAGAGCAGTGCAGTTGTCAGTGCTAAAGGAGTGAATGAATAAGTCTGCAGAGCAAAGATTTGCTCAGGTCAGAAGTATACAGTAGAAACCATCCATGTCTTACCGCTTTGATTTGTCCCTGACCACATTTGTAACAGAGCTGCACGGACCCAAAAATACCAGCCTTTCATATGTCTGAGGGATAAATTACTTTCTTTTAAAGCACGTCTAGCCCAGTTTCCAAAACTTTGTTCAGTTTGCAAATTTTATTACACCAAGTGTGGCTTCTTTTACTCATGAGAGGTATTCCTTTGAATATCACTGAAATGTAATTAATTGTTGGATGTGCAACATGAATATTTTAATCCATTTATATGTGATTAATAATCTGTGGGATGATTACTTTAGCATTTAATTTGCATACACTGATGTCAGCACACTCTTCCAAACACTGTTAGGTACAACATCTGTTTGTTTGTACTTATTACGTTGTCTATGTTAAAGTTATCACTCAATATATGCTCTTATCCTCTATGATGAACAGTTAATCTTGGAGTTACCTAAGATAAACACATTTTGTGTTTATCAGCATCTGCAGATGAATGCAATCTGTGAAAAATGAGCCTTTAGTCTTAACATCATCTGTGCCCATATCCTACTATAGGTAGTGCACATGGCATACTGTAGATTGTAAACATGCTCCATACCTGTGAGGTACCCATCATCCTCTGTTGGTAGCTGTCACATCTGATTACCGTAATTCCCGCTGTGTTTTTTTCAGATCAAGACAGAGACGATGGCTGCCAACAGAGCTGCTCAGCCTTAAGGATCAACCACACATCCACTAAAACATCAAGCTCTGTTCCCAGTAAGAAAAAGAGCAAAAAACATTGAAATGCAACACAGTCCTCAGAGTCCATCTATCAAACTGTCCATTATATATTGGACAGTTAAGATGAAGCACATATCAAATAAATCATGCATTTCTCCCGATCTGTGACCTTTAATCTTCTCTAAAGTTCAAGAACATCTGACTTCTCTCACAGCCAGGTTATTTCAGTTTTTAGTGAAGAGCACATGGTATAATTGACTGTCAGAAACAGCAGTGATTAAATCCCATCATACAACTAAACAATTAAATGACAATATACAGAGCTGGTCCAGTCAGAGATTTAAGTGAGGATACCACTTGCAGCATTACTATGAGGGTCAAAATTTCCAAGTTTGACTGAGTTTTTTGACAGATTTTAAAGGATGAAACAACGGGTTTATCATCTTTGAGAGTAATGTATGTTTAGGAGATGTTTTCTGTGCTTTTAAGCTGTAAAAATACTTAAATATACAATCGAAACAAACATAAAGTGTAGTGATCTCCACTACAAAATTCCTCACAATCTTTATTGTTCTTACTCTTATTTATTGCAGTTTTTTTTTACTGCATCACTTTCTTCTTGATAGACGCCTCACAAACACAGTCAGGTTACACATTTGAGGTTTGTTTTATGGATGTTTTCTTACTAAGAGAAAGCCACCCACTCAACATGCCACCAAAATAACACCAGAACTATGGAGCTAAGTGCTCAGCGAAGAGCGCAGTTTTTAATTTGCAGATAGATGTACTGTCTCCGATTGATTAATCCCATTCCTCACGGCAGATCAGCAGTGATGAGAGCTGATTTAATCCATGCAGTGAATGGAGATTGAAGCAGGTCATGTTTTCTCCAATGGCGGCCCACTTTCCAACATCTTTAACGGAGAAAGACAATTAGTGGGAATCTAAATGAGGATTTACTCCCACTCAGATGTTCCTACTGTGACGATGGCGAGTCAAACTGGATCAGCATCCACGCTGGGGCTGCCCAGTGCATCTGAAGTCACCTGCGTCGTAATGTTCACATTACCTAATGGAAGTTCAGTGAGTGTGTATGTGTGTGTGGGTGTTAGTGAGCAGAGCAGGTGGTCTCGGGGGAGTGGAAGTATGGCTGTGCCTGGGGGAGAGCATGGATGCACCTGGGTCTCTGCAAGTGTTGAAGAGGAACCAAGTGGAAACACATTTGAAAGCTGACACCTTAGATTCACCATCTACGACATCCAAGGCATCAGGTTGCCACATAATAAAGTATGCATTCACAGCTTCACACAGACTTTAAAATGTCATTCATGTTTCTGCTTGAATCAAGTGTTGTTTAAAAAACCTTCACCCTGTTTCCACTGCTTATGGTACCTCGCAGATGAGTGGGTAGAAGTGGGTGGAGTGGGACTGGCGTGAGAGGGAGAAAGACTGAAAAACCCAATTAATTTAAGGGGTAAATGCCTGCCATATTAGTCTGGCACAATTACAATTTAGGGCAATTGCCTCTCCATAGCAACCCTGTTAAGGAAGCTACAGGTAATTTACTTGGGCCGCCGGTTGGAGGGAATGACTACTACGCTTCCCCTATCCCCATGGAAACCACACCCGGCTTGACTGACAGATGTGACAGGACAAATGAAGATGCAAACACAGAAGAATAAATTGGCAATTACTGCACAAGAAATCTGGTAATTACCCCAGTGGCGGTTATAGTAAGCAAATACTTAGTTAACTGGAGAAACAAAACACTTTCCCTAATTTCCCTACAGACAGATGGATAACAAGAACTCAGGCAAAGAGAGACGCAACAGACAGGTTCAGAAAAATCCCTTGTTACATTTACACTCTCAGACAGATACTAAAATACACACAGAAACAAAGGCCAAGAACATCCATTAGCTGCTTTATTGTGAGTATATACTTTAGGGTGCTGTGCAAAGATGCTAAAAGTAAAGTGAGGATGCCAAATAATGCCATGGACAGTTTTATCTATCAACTGGTTTCATAGATAGTGCAGTAAAAACAGGACAAAACTAAATCATATTGATATTTGGTGGTACCATACCGTGCTTTTAAAAAAGCAGCTCTACTAGACACGCTGATGCACAGTTTTACACGCGTCTCTGAGAAGTTGCCGGAGGAAAAAACATGAGCATCTCTTTGTGTTACTGAGCGTTGTTCTTTGTGAAGCTGTGTGTGTGTGGTTGTTGTCAGGCCATAAAATGAATTGCAGCTGATTAAGCACTTCCCTTGTGGTATTGCATGACGGATAATAATCCAAACATCTGTGTCTAAGTGTGTCTGTTTGCATAGCACAGTAGACCCACAAAGCCCCACCCCTTCCAGTGTATCCCATTGGACCTTAATTACAGAAAAAAAAAAGTATGGTTGGCGGCAAGAGGCCATCTTTTGGTCACATCTGAATTGTACCATGAATTACCCACATGATCTGTGAGATTAAAATATAATTTTGCAAATCAAGAAAGTCACAGTTTGTTGTAAAGAGTTTCAGGGAACTATATCTCTCTTTTTGTCACAAACATCAACGTGACCATGTCACTTCTGTATGCACTCTATAGCCCATTTAGACACTAGAGCTAAAATCTACAGTCTACAATAAATCACACGAGTTCATGTACTGTGTGTATGGGGTCACAACTAGTAATGAAGTCCATAATTGCTATTTGAAGCATTTTATCATATTTTGGGTTTGCTGTCGTAGTGGGGGCCTTTAGCTGTTACAATAATTACAGTGTTTTTCTCGGGACCTTGTGAAGACCAAACCAGAACTCAGGGAAGAGATACTGGAAATATTATAAGGGAATAGTGAAAAGTGTCAACATTCTGAGGTAATTAATGTCAATATTACAGCTGGTTGCATGTGGCCAGGAAAGATCTGTTTTTGCAGATAGAAAGTTTTTAATATTTGAGCCTAAATCTTATATGAATATATATAAGAGATATAATGGGAGTTACACAATGTCAGAGGCTGTATTTTTAGAGTTTAATATATCAGTGTGTTAATATAGTCAGATGTACTGACGGAGAAAATGCAAATATGATTTATGTGTATATAAATCTTTTAAAAGTACATTTCAATGTTCTCTTATTCTATTATAGATATCTGATCAATGACCTAAAGTCTATATTTAGTTCCAACAGCTCTCTGTGTTAGCCAAATGTTCTGAGTTTTTTTTTTTTTTTTAACAACCTCTAAACTATATTCCAATAAAAATTCCATAGTTTGAAACCATTCTCTTTTCTCCAAGAGTCCTCAAAAGAATCAACCCTTTTTCTGTTTCAGGCAGATCTTACTCAAACAAAATACAGCTCGTTCTGTTTCGAAGAAGAACAAAGACAAACTCATCGAGCATCTCCTAAAACTAAAGCACAATCCTACGTATGACTTTGACACATTGGATGTGTGTGTGTGTTGCCTGTCTTTTGTGGTAGAAACAGTGTGAAATTGACAGTGCAGCGACTTCATGAAAGGCCGTCCTTCAATCCCCTCCTGTGTCAACAGACTCGGGGAGGAGGATAAGGAGAGCGCTGCGAGAAATGGATTTTGTTTTTTCATAAAGCACCGTGATAACGGACAGGGAGGGATATTGTACAGCTAGGTTAAATCAATAGTAATATTTCCCAGCAAAAGTGTGTTTAAACACATGCAGCTACACACGCCCACTCATACAGTACATGTATGGAGATGATCATGAACAAATACATGAGAATACTGCATTTAAGATAGACAGGAATTAGTGCTGATGATTCCTGCTTGTGTTCAGCTGTGCTATTTATACCAATTACCATTAGGCACTTGTAATAAGGGTGAGTTGTCATATTGTAAAAGCACTAATTCAGTTACTATGGGTGGGGTTTCCACATCAAAATAATCTATTGTTCTAAATGTTAATTATGTACTTTATTATTACATTTTGCAGAAGACAATTTCTTTGTGATTGATATAACAGCAGGCCCAAAGGTTCGCACACAATCTTTCAATAACCTGTAACTGCTGACTTCATAATTTTATGTAGTGACTCTCATCTAGCTCTTGCTTTAAATCAAAAAGGTCAAATGCAAATAGACTTGTGATTTTTTTTTTTTTTTTTTTTATCTTTTAGAAATCATCAATAACTTGACATCAGTTAAAAAAAACTGTGACATTTTGTAAAAACTGCTTGTTATGAAACTGTTCAGTTTTCCATTGCTGTTTCATTGTGGAAAGATATATTCCTTGTGAGGAACATCTGTGTTCGCAGTAATTAATACACTATGTACACTTCTGCCAGCCACTTGAATAATAATATTAAATGTGGAATTGCCTTTAATTTGCAGAATATGTTCCTGGACATTGTAAGTGACTGATTGACAGTGAAAGTAAATGTGTTCTGCCATGAATGCAGCACACTTTGGAGAACTTGTGCTTTCAACTGCTTTCAAATGCTTTCAAACGCATTAACCCATTAAGACCTAAGGCACCCTCTAAAAACACGTGCAGATTCGTGCATATGTTGCATCAGGTCTTAATAGGTCAAATCATACATTTCCCCTCCATTATCAGGCTTCTCTTCCATAAAGCCTCGTATCTACCATGGCTGTGCCAGTGGAAATCATACTCACTCTTCAGATTCTATAGTAGTATGCCAAATGGCTGGAAAAGTGCAATCAAAAGTGTATTAAGCGTATTAACATTTTAAACAACGCAACATGCTTCATTTGTGCTGCATGTGTTCTGTTAAAAACATTAATTTCCCCTCAATCATCAAAGTTCTTAACATGTGTTTAAGGTGATTTTTATTTTGCATATAAGAAAAATGCATCCTATTGCAATAAAAGTCACTAAATTGAAACATAAAAATGACACCGATTACATAAATTTAATATGACCACAGACAAAATAGTGACACATCCAGACTGCTGTGGTCTTCCATAGGTCACAGCAGTTATTAAAGTAAAGTTTAGTGCCCTTTGACGTGGTTACAGCTTTCATCAGGTTTCCTAATATCAAGGCTCAGAACTCTGACCTGCACACCTGAGCCGACCCGACCCGTCACAGCGCAGCAGTGCGACCTTATGTTCATCTGTCTATCAAAAGACCTTATATGATGTTTCTCTTGATGTGACATTTGTGGCGCTTTCACCCCAGAAGCAGAGGAGAGACATTTATAAGCGCACACTCACAGAGATCAGAACAGACAGCAAGGAACATTGAGACGGGAGGTAAAGACAGGTACATTGAAATGCTGAGACTAGATATTGTGACTCTTGAAGCAGTGGGTGTTTAATTAAAGCAGCAGAAGAACAAACGAGGAAACGACAAAGGACCTTCATTTCTTGTTATTTCCTCATTGAGGAGTTGTCAGTATTGTATCTTACTGTGAACTGAAAGTGGAGAAAAGCTTGTGTTCTTGGAGATGCTGTATGCAATTGCTTGCAAAGGCTGTCAATTAATGTCAAAGCCAAAAGAAAGAACAAATTGGGGACATGCGTCTTTGAAGTGTTGATAACTAGAGCTCGGTGAAGTGGATAGTGAGCAGAATGATACTTCTTGTGGTAGACCAGCTCTGCAAAGACAAGGTAATTGCTGCTAAGGCATTTATGCAAATTGTTAAGAATTAGTGTTATTTTTTTTATTTAACACAAATGCAACATATCTCAACACAAAACAGTCAGACTTTATTAATCCAACTTGATCATCTCATAGTTTTCTTTATTTAATCAATGATCCCACAAACTTCCAATATAAACCTCATATAAAGAGCTCTATTCTAAACTCACCTTCCATTTGAAGTTGCAGCCCACATAGTGAGAAAGGAGGCTGCCGGTGCCCTATCTAATAGTAGTGCTTGCTTACCACTAGTAACAGATTGTCACCGTGGCACAATAGAATACTCAAAAGCAGCAATTTAGATGTCAGGGTTGTACGTAAAGATAGTGTTATAGCCAAAAGAAGCACAGAGCTGCACTGGATTTGGCCTTTTTTTCATTTGTCCTTCCAGTCCGTTTGCATGCAACTGCCTGATAGAGAAGATCCACACAGCCCGCTTGTCAGTATTTCCTTTTACATTTGTGCCCACTGTAAATTTGAAAAGTGTGATTCACAGCAGCAGAAAATTACAGGCCCTTTCATCTTAACAAATCTTGGGAAAGAACTTATTGTACAAACCAGGAGGCTGATGAGAGGAGAAGAAAACAAATTTGCATTTAAACAGCTCGCTCTCTAAAGGACTCGCTCTCCAAAGAGCTGATCTCTGATGACACCAAACATTCACAAAATTATTTGATTCAACATTTATTGAAAGGTGCTGCATCTACAACATCAATCTGCATGTGTCACCGGTAAATTAATTGTGAGTATTTTCATTTGTCTAATTACTGGACACAGCCGGGGCTGTATTGGAGATGATTGGTATATCTTTCTAATAGCACTGATACTATTAGTGCAAATGTTAATCAAAATGAATGACCGCATTTTCCCTGAACCCTCTTTGCCCTGTCATGTTGCTATTATTCTCCTCGCAGAGCTGGAGAGCGACGCCCTGTTCCTCTTTTGTGATGCACAGAAATTCAGTTTATTTCATCCAAACTCTGACCTGGTTGTCAGAGACATTTTAATTATAGAGCATGTTGTTAATATTTGATTAATAGAATAATGGCTGGGACTGATACAACCCCAGGCATGGACTAATCCACTGTATGTGCATTGATAACAGAGGAGAAAGCCGCAAACAGGCAAAGATGTCATTGGAAAAACTTTTTTACACTGCTTGTTAGCTGTTTACCTTTTATTACGACCTTTAATCTCACTGTAGGTTTAAACAATAAGGTGGGTGGTGCTATGCATTCTTCATACTGTTAACAAATCATAATGAAAGGAGAAAAAAAGTGTTAGTTCAACCCTCAGTGATTTCTCACTTAATTGTCTGTGTTACTTTATGCTAATGTGAGGGTAGTGATCAAACAAACTTTTAACAGACCTGAAAATCACTGAACAAAAGAGGACATATACACCAGTATATATATACATCAGTCACAACATTATGACCACTGACAGATGAAGTGAATCAGAATCAGAATCAGAATCAGAAAACTTTATTTCTCCCCGAGGGGCAGTTCATTTGCAGCTTCCCAGCCACACATTCATCCCTCTCATAATATTGATCATATAGGTACTATGTGGTGCTCTGCTGGAAAACCTTGGATTTTGCCATCCGTGTTGATGAGACTTAGACACCCAAATAAACATTGTCCCAGAACAAGCACACTCCCCCATGCAAATGGAAATCCCAAATGTCACTGGCCTGCCCCCGCAGGAAAATGCACCGCACCACATGGCAAAAACATCAAACAATTAGGAACATCTTGAGGAACATGACAATGGCCCAAGATGTTGATTTGACCTCCAAACTTCCTAGATCCCATTCTGATCAAGCATCAACAGGATGCAGTGGAACAACTTTGATTGACAGAGGCCCCACTGCACAAACCAGAGTACCCAAAGGATCCGCTGTCCAACGTCCTGGTGCCAGACCCCATAGGACACCCTGAGAGGTCCTCTTGTCCATGCCCAATGGTTCAGAGCATTTTTGACCACATAAGGGGGACCAACACAATATTAGGAGGTGGTCAT
>OMNN01085131.1:0-10982 GCA_900302755.1 Chromis chromis
CCCCTCTCTCCCTTCCTTGCGCGCTCTCTCCCCCCATGAGACGCGCAGCCAGCGATGGACACATTCAATTTCTTGCCCTCGCTTTTGGTCAGTTACAGTGAAATTGAGGGGAAAAACACACAAAAAAAATGACAGGAAAACTTTGTGGCATTAAATTGCAATGGGAATTAAAGGGCCAAACATTAAGAAACAACTATTCTTTACAATAAAACCTGCTTTCAAACTTCCACCTCTTACATCTGAGCTTCTAGATGCACTCACATGAAGTTTTCCACCATAAAAAACTGAGTGCATCATGTGAATCCACCTGAGTTCACCTCCAACTCATGACTTCCTGAGTGTTGGTGTCACAGCTCTGCTATCAGGTGGATCTCCTGCAGGCCTCCAGTCCTCAGCGCCTGATTGACACTTGGGAATATTCCCTTTTGATGAGACACAATGCAAACCAATGGCGTTATTTGTCACAGATAATCTGCTTTCGAGTCCAACACATTACACACAGGCGTAATATCTGCATTATTCATATCTGATTTCCAGCACATTGTCAGAAAGCACAGCTCAGAGCGCCACAAATCAGCCCAAATCACTCTTAATTTGTTTTTATCGGTATTGGTATTGCTTAAAGACTTTTTGAAATAATGTAATTGAAATAATTCCTTATTCCCCGGAGCCAATCCAGAGGCTTTACACCGCTAATCTAATGTGACACGCAATTTCCGTCTCTCAGACGATTGCTTCCCCTCAGGTCCCTGTCTTTAATGAACAGCCATTTGGCTGTGAGCCTGTGTGTGTGCATGTGTGTGTGCGTGTGCGTGTGTGTGTGTGTGTGTGTGTGTGTGTGTGTGTGTGTGTGTGTGTGTGTGTGTGTGTGTGTGTGTGTGTGTGTGTGTGTGTGTGTGTGTGTGTGTGTGTGTAATCAGAGAGCGAGACACAGTCCTGAGATAGGAAATGAGTGAATTGGGAATATCACAGCCAAGAAGAGGAAGACACAAGGATGAGGGTAGTGAGAAGCTGCAGATCAGCCTGGAAACACAGCACATAATTGGGATATAAGAATAAATATAGAGTGAAGAGAGGCTCGCTTAAGGCCGGACAGTTCATCCTGCAGCGACGGATCCTCGTCTCACACCTAAAGACAGCCAGCTGCTGAGGAGCTGCAGGTCCAGACAGCAGATGCAGACCTTTAAATGGACACATAAAGCAGACTGAGTGTAGCAGCGCTGCCCTCGGACCAGTATGGGAGAGTCTAACACGTCTTCTTTGTGACAAGGCAAGGTCATTACTCCACTTAGAGAGCAGCCTCTCACTCCCACATTGTTTTGGGGTTAGACAGCCGAATGCCATCACACACCCACACAAACGCAGAAAGTCTGAGGCCCCAGAAAGGAAAAGGCAACAAACATGATGCGCTCAGGGCGAGGAAGACCCTCTGCTTCATTACAAATCAATAACCTAAACGCTTTTATGGAAACTCCTTTTCTGAAGAGACGCCAGGAAACATCCTAATTCACCGGCTGATCACTGAACACTACAAGTGGCTCCATTGTGATTATTATTTCGTCCCCGTTCGTGCTCGTGGCTGTGGGTGGTGTGTGCAGTGCATGATGGGTGTGTGTCCTGCAGGCCCAGTGAAGTGTTAATGATGTCCCCGCTGCCTCAGCCAGGTTACGGCACAGGGGCCGTTAGCCGCCCAGGGTAAACTGCATGGCTCCCAGAATAAATTGCCACCCGAAGCCACGCAGGCTGGTCAGCCAGCCAATTACAGGCCTGCCCGCTCAGCTGAGGATGATGGGATGCGATGTTAATTGTATGCTTTCATTTTCTGGCAGGAGGTGAGTCACTCGGCTGTCGTCCTGACTGCCATACACACACCCTGAGCGCTACATCTTAATGAATGCAGTTTACGCTTCTTTTTGTTGGTTCACATTCATCTGCCGCGTTTTTTTTTTTCTCTCAAACCGAACCGTTTTCTAGCATTTAAATTTTACAGCTTCATTTCTGTGGTTTATCGGAGCTGAGGTGAATTAAATCAACATGATGAGCGTTCCTCACTTCTTTTATTAGGACGCCAGGGGTCATCTGCGGAGTCTTTTAACTTTCTCAATGTGTAATTGGACAAGTGAACAGTAAATAGTTAGATTTTTTTTTTTTTTCACTCTCCTCCTTTAATTCCCAGCATCGAGTAAACAAAGTTACTACTGTAATCATTTCCACACACCAATTAGTGATAATTACTTTTTGCTGTGAGACTCACAATGCCCTATTATTGCAGATCGGGATTCGAAATGAAAAGCAGAAGAAAATAAAGAGAAAGCGAAGAGAGATTTTAAAATGTCGGCGGCAACAACAACAACAAGTGCAGGACTGTGGTGGCGGAGATGAAGAGAGCTCAGTTCTCTGGAGTCAGTTGGGTGGTAGTAGTTGTGCAGCGGAGTGCTACACTCTTGCTCAGTATATCAACATAGGAGAGTGTCTGGTAGCAGTGCTATGGAGAGAGAGGTTAGCTACTATATTAACATAGGGAGAGACAGCGCCAGAGCACAGCAGTCTGCCAACGACTAAGCAGTGGAAGTGAGACAGAGAGAGGCCATCGACCAGACAGCTACAAGATGGAGTGGAAGGGAACGTGTGAGAGATGAGCTGTCCGACATGTGACAATGTGTGTGTGTGTGTGCGTGTAAAAGTGTGTGTTGTGTGTGTGTGTGTGTGTGTGACAGCTCCCCAAAGCAGCCAGAGAGCGTGAATGTGAGGACGAATACAGAGAGGTGCATTATGGTCTCAATCATTGATCGCTTCCTCCCATGGGGGCCGGTGACACACACACACACACGCACACACACACACACACACACACACACACACCTACACACACACACACAGTCCAGCTCAGCATTCCCTTCACTCCTCTCTTTACCGTCCTCCCTCCATGTCGCCTTTTTAACCTTGTATCTCCGTCTCGAGGGAAACATGATCACCCCTCCATCCTTTCATCCTTTCATCCTTGTCCTTACAGTTTTTCCTTGTTTCCACCTTTCTTGTCTTCTCTCCTCTTTTCCTGTTCTCTTTGTGTCCATCGGTGTCAACACAATTCAGGATTTATGTTTTTCCTACTGTAGATCTGCTGATGTTAGAGCCTCAACAGTTGGTGAAATGTCGACCAAAGACTGTATTTTAGTAGGAAACATGGATCCATCCATATATATACACTTACAGGACCTTTCTGGGGACATAACACCACCATCTGTTCAACATTTTGGGCCTCAATACCAACCTTGATTGAAAATTTTGCACTTTTTCCATTTTCAGTGGCCAATAATTATTCATTATTGTTAATTTGGACAATTTTAAGTAATTTTAGACACATTTTGAGTCATTTTGGGCAGATTTGGAGCAATTTTGAACTATTTTCAGTCATTTTGAACGATTTTAAGTCCTTTAGGATTAATTTTGGACATTTTTTTAATCATTTTTGCAGAATTCTGGACACGTTTCAAGTCACTGAGGACAAATACAAGAAATTTTGGGAACTGAAACCTTGTCAAACTGGCAACAGATCATATTCTACTGATGTTAGAGCCTCAACAGTTGGTGACAATGTGGACCAAAGACTGTATTTTAGGAGGAAACATGGATCCATCCATTTATATACACTTACAGGAACTTTCTGGGGCCATAATACCACCATCTGTTCAACATTTTGGGCCTCAATACCAACCTTGATTGAACATTTTGCACCTTTTCCATTTTCAGTGCCCAATAATTATTTATTATTGGTAATTTGGACAATTTCGAGTAATATTAGACACATTTTGAGTCATTTTGGGCAGATTTGGAGCAATTTTGAACAATTTAATTGATTTTAGGACTAATTTGGAATATTTTTTAATAATTTTTGCAGAATTTTAAGGAATTTTGGACACATTCAAGTGATTCACAATAACGAGACATTTTGGGAAATGAAACCTTGTCAAACTTTCCATATATCAGATTCTACTGATGTTAGAGCCTCAACAGTTGGTGACATGTTGACCAGAGACTGTATTTTAGTAGGAAACATGGATCCATCCATACATATACACTTACAGGAACTTTCCAGGGACACGTTTCCAGCCTGGTTTGTACATTTTGCTCAGTTTTCAAGGGCCAATAAATCCCACTTCTCTTTCCTCCTCTCTTCTAATTTCTTGTCATCTGTCCTCTTCATTCCCTCTGCTCTTGTTTTCTTTCCCGTCTTCTTTCCCCTTCGCTGTCGTCCTCCCTGCAGATGTAACCGCGGTTATTGATCCGACTTTCAGCCTTTTCCTCTGACAAACCGAACAGGAAGGGCTGAGCTGAGGTTTGGAGTGTGAAGAGTTGCGTAACGCTGAAGTAACTTTTGGGTTTCGACTCAGTGCTTTTCAACTTAATGGGTAAATCGCACCAGGTTTCCCATCATGCCGAGGGGCTCTAAACGCCAAATAAATTCTCTGATTGGCTGTTTGACACATGAGGGGTAATGAAGTGTGTCCTGCTGGCTGGCAGATACCCTTCACAACACCTCTGCAATGCATTCTGGGTAGCGAGGAGGGGGAAAAGTGTGAACGGGAGGAAGAAGAGGTGAGGGAAGGAAGTAAAAGCAGAGGAGGAAGGATGGGAATGAGTCAAATAAATAGGAATAACATAGGATTGAATGCAGCAGGAGGATTAATGTGCTGCTAATACATCGTTTAACCTCAATTTTACTTGAGATCAGGTTTATTTTTTGTCTGATAAATAATATTAAGATGTGTAAAAGCAATGAAATGACCTATAACATATAATGATTGATAGATAAAAATATGTTCTTTAACCCTTTAAGTCCTAGTGCGTCATCGGCGACACGTTTGGGAGAGCACACTTTGGAATACCGTAAATATGTCACGCTTTGCGCTATCGGTAAAAATAGAACAAATTCCTTTGGGGGGGTACGATTGCAATTACCGTAATGACACTATATTGGCTGTAAAGCGCAAGATCGTGCTTTACAGTCAATATAGTGTCATTACGGTAATTTCATTCGGATACGAAAGTCATTGCGCTTTACAGCCAATATAGTGTCATTACGGTAATTTCATTCGGATACGAACGTCGTTGCGCTTTACATTCAATATAGTGTCATTACGGTAATTCAATTTGGATACAGTAAATTTAATCGGATATGAATTAAATTAACGTAATGACCCTTTTTTTTAAAGTCAAAATAGGAAAAAAAAAAGACCAGGCGGACATTTTGAGGCTCAGGTCTTAAAGGGTTAAACACTTTTCTTGTGTAAACCTCAAGATATATCTCATTTAACAAACAACTCTGTGTAAAACCACAGAGCCAGTGCTTCTTTTTCTGTTGACTGACAGTGATTGAGTCTAAATTTAGAAATATATTCACAGTAATAAACATTAACGGTTTGATTTAATAGATAAATGGAAATATTTAATAAACTTTAACAGTTTTTATGCATTTTCTCTGAAGAAAATATGGACGTTTTCAGAGTAGCAGGTCTTAAATTAGGTTTTATTCTAGATTTAAACAAAAATTCACAGTTTGTTTTTGTTATTTTTTTCTTCTGTAAGAAAAAATCAGTGATCTCTTTCATCTGCAGCATCAGAATCTTTTCTTGGACGCTGCTTCAGTTTTTCCTCCACAGTCGCTGGATCTGCACCGTCTCAGCAAACAAATCATATCTAGTTAAAATGCATCGCTGCTGTGTGGATTTAACCTCAGAGAGCAGATTAAAAACTCTGGTTTGCTGCAGAATACAGAGATTTACAAGGAGACTTTCACTCCCGTGTTAAAGTCCTGCAGCTTTAGATCAGCTTTGATGACGTGTTATTTATATTTCAGGCTGATTTTACTGCAGATGTTCGTTATTGTTCAGGTTAATATCCCTCTGGACACACTACAGTTAAAATTAAAGGAACTGGAAGAAGAGAAAATCCATGTCCGTCGGTGTCAATTCTGAGTAGGTCTACTGATGTTAGAGCCTCAACAGTTGGTGAAATGTCGACTAAAGACTGTATTTTAGTAGGAAACGTGGATCCATCCATATATATTCACTTAAAGGACCTTTCTAGGGCCATAATACCACCATCTGTTCTACATTTTGGGCCTCAATACCAACCTTGATTGAAAATTTGCACTTTTTCCATTTTCAGTAGCCAATAATTATTTATTATTGTTAATTTGGACATTTTTGAGTAATATTAGACACATTTTGAGCCATTTTGGGCAGATTTGGAGAACTTTTGAACAATTTTCAGTCATTTTGAACAATTTTAAGTCCTTTTAGGATTCATTTTGGACATTTTAAAAGAAAAAAATTGCAGAATTTTGGACACGTTTCAAGTCACTGAGGACAATTACAAGACATTTTGGGAACTGAAACCTTGTCAAACTGGCAACAGATCAAATTCTGCTGATGTTAGAGCTTCAACAGTTGGTGAAATGTGGACCAGAGACTGTATTTTAGGAGGAAATATAGATCCATCCATATAAATATACTTACAGGAACTTTCTGGGGCCACAATACCAACCTTGATTGAAAATTTTGCACTTTTTTTTTCATTTTCAGTGCCCAATAATTATTTATTATTGGTAATTTGGACATTTTTGAGTAATTTTAGACACATTTTGAGTCATTCTGGGCAGATTTGGAGCAATTTTGAACAATTTTAATTGATTTTAGGACTAATTTGGAACGTTTTTTAATCATTTTTGCAAAATTTTAAGGAATTTTGGACACATTCAAGTGATTTACAATAATTCTACTAGAGAATAAAAAATGACAAATGAGAACAATCTGAAAAGCCCTGATAGATGAGGGGTTTAAATGGAGACAGATGGACATTGCTGTGTTAATCAGTGCACTTCTGCTCCGTTATCGCTCCAAAACCTCATCTGACTTCACATCAGACTGATCATAAGAGCAGTGAAGTGTCACGAGGTCCCAACTTAAAGGAGAAGGAGATGAGGAGTGAGGGAGGAGACGGTGACGAACCCGAGCCAGAGAGCAAGGTGAGGAAGAGAGAGAGATGGAACGAGAACAAATTGTTGCTGAATAATAAACCATAAATCAATTTCCCCTCCCCGTGTTGCTGGCGCTGCTCGGAGTGTGTGTGTTAATCCGGAGGCCTGGAGCTTCTCCAGAACACAACCCCAATTATTCACTTTCTTCTGCTGCAGAGAAACAGGAGCTGCACAACAACAACAACAACACAACACAACGCTGCAGAGAAGGATGGTGTGCAGATAAACAGATGAAAGCAGATTTGTCAGAGCAAATATTCACACCACTGGACTGATAGGAGTCCAGTAAAGAGGCCAGATTCTGCTCATTTCCAGGTTCATGAGTTCACAGTATGAAGATGAAGCTCTGCAGAAACGGGAATTATGTCGGACTGAGAGGCAAATGCTCATTATTGAAGGCTAAAGTAGCTGCTAGCAGGAGTTAATGCTAATGTGTTACATGGTGACGTAGAGGAGTCCAGTCAGAAAAGCCTGGACTGTAGGAGGGAAGGACTCCCTTTGGCTTGTGTTTTGTGAGTTTGGAGACAGAATTCAAGGAACTTTGTTGTTGCACCGTCTTGGATTTTGTTCATTTTTGTTATTTGGGCCCCAAATTTAAGTTCTGTATAATAATTTGGCTGAATTTTGAGAATTTTAGGACTTTAGGGTTTTTTTTTTTTTTTGTTTGTTTTTTTAAGGCATTTTTATGGTTCAATATCTCCAGAAATAAAACTCCCACAGCCATGAAATGTAGTGAGGACACAGACAGAATAGTTTACAGCAGATCAGAATGATTGAATGGATCCAACAGAGGACATATTTTTAGTTATTGATCCTTGAAAATGGACAAAAGTGCAAAATTCTCAAATGAGGGTGGTATTGTGTCCCCAGAAAGTTCCTGTAAGTGTATATATACATGGATGGATCCATGTTTCCTACTAAAATACAATCTTTGGTCCACATGTCACCAACTGTTGAGGCTCTAACATCAGTAGAACTTGATGTGTGGAAAGTTTGACAAGACAAGGTTCCAGTTTTTGGATTTTTGACTTGAAATTTGTCAGAAATTAGTGAAAGTTTCGCAAAATGATTCAATATTTGCAACCAAATTATTTGCAACCATTTTTTACCAAAAATGGTAAAAATGATCTGAAAGGAATTGAAATTTGTTCAGAATTAGTAAAAAACGGTCCAAAATGACTTGAAATTTGTCCAAAATGACCAAAAAATAGTCGAACATCACTAAAATGAATAATTATTGTACCATAAAAATAAAAAAATGTACAAAATATTCAAACCATGGTGGTATTTTGTCCCCAGAGAGTTCCTGTAAGTGTCTATATATGGATGGATCCATATTTCCTACTAAAATACAGTCTTTGGTCAACATTTCACCAACTGTTGAGGCTCTAACATCAGTAGAATTTGATGTGCTGCAAGTTTGACAAGACATGGTTCCAGTTCCAGGTCCCAAAATGTCTCGTAAATGACTTGAAACGTGTCCAAAATGCCTTCAAAGTCTGCAAAAAGGATTCAAAATTGTTGTAAATAAATCCCAAAATGGACGAGGTTCCAGTTTTTAGATTGTTGATGTGAACTCATTGGTAGGAAACAGAAACTGGTGTTCATAGGGGTCTAGATGTTGTTATTACATGTGCAGAGTTACAAACTGCTTCCATGATATGAATGTAATTTAACAAAACAGTGAAAATCTGTAAAATAACAGATGATTTACAATTGTTCAGTCCTCATATGTATAAATTTTCTTTCAAATAATGATTTTTTTACTGATTTATACAGTAAAAAGGTGTGATGTTAGGGGTTTGCATTGTAAAAGATCAAATTAATGTTTGTAAAAAATACCGTTAGACTGATTTAATGTGGATTTTATTTACAGTTTGGGCTGTTTTTTTTACAGTTAAGGTGTAAATTCATCCTATTTTTATGTGATTTAACAGTGTGGTCCTTTAAATCACATCTATGCACGGCCTGTCTAAGCCTCTGCTCTGCTCTGAAAGTCAGATTTACATGTTTTATTTGCTAAAATGCATCAAATCTGTGCAGCAGTTGCCAAAGTCCAATAAAGAACTAGTTGCTTTCCAAAACACTGAGCTCTAAATTCTCCTCTCAGATGTTAAGAAGTTTGTTTACCAGCGACAGAAAAGCTGACAGACACTCGGCTGAAACACTTTGGTGACATTTCCAGAGTTTTGTTTGATGGAAAAATGAAGCAGATGATGAAACCTGGAGGAGAAGGTGAGGACGGAATAGAGGAAGTGACTCACTGATCGTCTTGTTTTGGGGCAGCAGAAGCACGAAAGACAGAGAAAGAATGAAGTTAATCAAGAAATGTGTGTAAAAAAGAGGAAAAGCAGAGGGAGAAGAAGGAGCCGGGCGTAAAAATAAGTTAGGGTGACGTTTTGATGAATGACAGCAATCAGAGGGAGATGAGGAGAAGGAGGGAAGTCATTACAGAGGGGGAATAGATGGAGTGGGAGAGGAGAGGATGGAAACCCAGAAAACTTTCACTGCTGGCAGGTTTCATTTGCTTTTAGAAGGCAGAAATAGCAAAAAACTGCTCACAAATAATGTCAGCGAGGAAAGTAAAGAAACACAACCAGAAAAAACTCATATGTGAGCTCGACAAAAACAGAATAGCTTTAGAAATAGTTGAAATTCATCAAAGTCTTTTTGCCTTTATGTCATTTCCAGCCAAATAAAGAAATCCGCTTTTCATCTGCAATCAGAGATATTTTCTGAAATAGTCCAGACAAGAGAAAAAATCAGTTATCCAGCCATTTTCCTCAAGTTGAATTTAGTTTAAAATCAACTCAACGCAGAAATTTGAGTGTTTTTTTTTTTGTTTTTTTTTCCTGTTTTGCACATCGTAAAATCACATTTAAAAAAGTTTGAGTTTGCACCTTAACCCTTTAAGACCTGAGCCACTGTTTGTGTTTTCCCTGGGAACAAATGAGCTGCTTCGCAAGCTTCCTGGGGGGGTACGAATGAAATTACCGTAATGACACTATATAGGCTGTAAAGCGCAACGTTTGGGCAAGCACACTTTGGAATACCGTGATTATGTCATGGTTTGCGCCAATATAGTGTCATCACGGTAATTTCAATCGTAATTATGTCACAGTTTGCACTATTGGAAAAAAATCAAATGGAATCCTGGAGGGTACGAATGAAATTACCGTAATGACACTACATTGGCTGTAAAGCGCAATGTCAAGCCTCGGCATCTGTGTTTTGATCTTTTACAATGTTAGACTGTAACATTACAACATTTTACTGTGTTTAAATCAATCAATCAATCAAATCAAATAAACTTTATTTATCCGTTAGGAACTTCGTTGCAGGGAAAGCGCCAGTACAGACACACAAGACACATCATATACACCATTCACACATTAAAATTCTGATGGTCATGAAGTCCCTAATAAATAGCTTAAAAGAAAACAATAATAGATGAAATCAGCAACAATATCCTTATTAGACCGATATTTGACATTATTTAAAGGAACAATTAAACATATTGAGGATTGAATGATTGTAAATAATCAGTTTTTTCACAGATTTTCACTGTTTACAGATCATATAAAGTAAAATCACAGAAAAATTTATTTATTTATTCATTTACATGTTAACCGTAGAAAAAAATGGTCAGAACTGTAAATAAAAAACATTATTATGTCGACCAAACTCATTAAAATGACATTTTTGTAGCTTAATTAAATGATCAAATACAAGATTTTGAGTCCCCGGACTGGCAAGAGGTTGAGGTGGGAAAGTGAGAGCGACCGCTTGTCCCAGTCACCACCACTGTGGGTCCTTGAGCAAGGCCCTTAACCCCTGACTGCTCCCCGGGTGCTGCACCACGGCAGCCCACTGCTCCTAATATGTATAGTTAAGGTTAACTTTGAATAGGATGAATGCAGAGAAGGAAGGAACCCAAGGGGAT
>OMNN01085136.1:0-10664 GCA_900302755.1 Chromis chromis
ATCGGCACTGGTCACTACCTGGAGCATCTCCTAAACAGGCCTGGGTCAGTGAAACGTGGCAGTGCTGGTTGAATTAGCAGTTAGCATTAGCAGTTAGCATTTAGCAGCTAGCGAAATGGTAGCATCGGCACTGGTCACTACCTGGAGCATCTCCTAAACAGGCCTGGGTCAGTGAAACGTGGCAGTGCTGGTTGAATTAGCAGTTAGCATTAGCAGTTAGCAGCTAGCGAAATGGTAGCATCGGCACTGGTCACTACCTGGAGCATCTCCTAAACAGGCCTGGGTCAGTCAAACGTGGCAGTGCTGGTTGAATTAGCAGTTAGCATTAGCTCTGGGACTCCAGAGTTCACCTCCTAGCCTCCTGGAGGTGTCGTGGGACTAAGTAGGAGAAACACTGTTGAAGGGAGGTTTCCACCTGATGACCCCCAGAGACGTGTTAGGAATCACTGGTAGGTATAGAGACAGATTAGGGATCCTAGGTCCTTCATTGAGTGTGGATCCTCTCTTTTTGAGCACAAGTGTCTTTTGTTAAAATGAACATTAAAAAAAGTCCTTTGAAAATGTAATAACTGCAGCCGATAATGTAATAATACATAAACAGGACTGCATTTCTTGGAAATAAAAGATAATTTTTCAGTTTTTGTGCAGTTTTCTCATCAAAAATAGGTCTAGTGGATGGCATAGTGGTCATATTCATTCATCAAGGATACGTCCCATGTAGCTCTCATTCTCCTTAATTAAGGTTGTAAGAGCCAATTTGAGAATTATTAGTTGTAAAAAATCTTTATTTAGAATATTGTTTATTTGGTTAGATGTGTAAATGCATCATTCCAGGTCAGTGTCTCTGTTGGATGTTGCATTTTCAGATGAATTTACCACATTTGGAAAACATTTCATTCAAACTTTGTTCAAACATTTCTCAGGGAAAAACGATTCAGTCCTCACTTCAAACTGTATTTTATACATACTTAACTCCAATATACAACATAGAACACTCATTTACAAATTAAAAAAGAAAAACCTGAAGAGTATTATGTAAGTTATTGGCTTTATTACATTTAAAATGGCCAAAATTATTATGTTATTGGTTGCTACAAACCTGTTCTAAAGAAATCTCACCTGTAACTCTACAGAAATAAAGCCCAACAATTCTGCATCCACTTTAGTCACCATAGTAATAGATTGCCTCTAAAATGTGTTTTAATAATATAAGGCCTGGTCCTGGTGCACAGACCTCCAGGGTGGAAGGGCTTCAACATTCACTTAATGTTACTGTGACTAACTTTATTACAAAATCTGCATGATGCCCCATTTTTCAAAATGTAAAACACTACTGTACACACAAACATGCATAATGGCCTCTGTATAGGTGCCCAATTAGGATTTTATTGATACCACGTGTGCTCATTATCTGCACTGTAATTTGTAGTGTTTGTTTTAAAGACAATACATCAAAGTTTCAGGTCCATTTACTCGACATACACACAGGAGATCTACTGGGATCAGTGTGTTTCATATGTGGATGTGTTGTTCTCTCATATTCTCATACATTTTGCATGTCTTACAAAGAAAAATGAAAGTTTTCCTTTACTGTATGCATTCTGAAGATTCTGTAGATTATTGACCTGTCACACTGAATGATGCTGACATGTTAGTATTGACTGAAAGGGCATCATGTCTCCATGAAAATCAATAACCCAGCCTTTTCCTACAGACCACAGCTCCTCACAGTGTGCAGGAACATGTGTTCTCTCCACGAGTTAATATTTAGAGCCTCATGACAGCCACCGCTCGGCTTCACAGGTCACCTTTCTGCGGTCTCGTTGCTCAGCATTCGTTTGAACGAGCCTTCATCAATCATTGTCCGTATATTCTTAGGTTGCCTTAAATCTCACAGGAACCAATTTGAACGTGACCTTTCACAAACCTCGTATGGAAATAACCCCATCATCCATTGTGGCAATTTGATTCATACGTGCAGCAGCGCGACACACACTCCTCCAAGTGTGATGCGCCGGGCTTCTAAAGTCTGCCGCCCTCCGTGGTGTAAAGGGCATCAACCCCGTGGAGCAGGTGTGATGGAGGAGAAGGAGGCTTGTGGGTGTGTGTGTGAGACAGAGAGCTTTGTGTGGCTTCTGCAATCATGAAATATAAATTTGTTTTCACTGTCGTCCAAGGGCTTCAAGGTCAGCAAAAGGTCCCATCTAAACGTAAGTAGGCCATTTGGAAAACATCACCGCTTATGCTCGAGCGCACAGCTTCACCACGGCACAGCAGGTCGGCACAGTCATGCATGGACCACTGTACTGGATGACAACCACAATGCTTGAATAAACAACTGACCTTTCGGTGTTGGTGACTGAATGAGCAGCGATGTGTTTTTATTGCAGTGAGAAGTGAAACCGCATCTCATAAAATGGAATCCTTTCACTTGTTAAAATCACATCCTCATGACTGTTTGGCACAGAGGATGTGGGTTTTGCTTGTATCGGATGGTGATCCTTTAAATCAGCTGCATTTGTTGTAAGGTGTGTCTCACTGTCTGCACACAGGAGGATTATTATTACAGTATGAATGATGGACAGTAGTGCATGGACAGCATGATACATGGAGAGTTAAGGGAGCTGTCCTCTGTCAGAAATAACCAACATCTTCTCCCACTGGACTGCATTGAGCGCTTTCCTCGTTAGCTTTGTCCGTCGATACGTGAGCTCCTTTTATTGAATGTCAGGCGCCTGTAATGACATTTACATCAGACATGAATGAGGTCAACGCCTTTTAACACTGCAACAAAACAGAACAAACTGCCTGTAAAAGCTGCAGTGAAAGTTTATTTCTTTTGCATGCTTTACGACTGTTGTATTAAAAAAAGTTGCTCATTTATAGGCCTCACTCTCCAGAGTTCAAAACATTAGCGTCAAATAAACTCGGTGACAAAAGCTCTTCCACCCCAACAAGGATAAAAAAAAAAACGAGGATCATCATGGGGGACGATTAACATGACATATTAGTTGTGAGAAAGCCTGCTGGGACTGTTTCATCATCCATATCTACTGCACAAAAACAATGCACATACTACTTCCTGCATGTAAACTAGTATTCAACAAGGAAAAATGCATTCTAGAAGTTGAGGTGGAGAAGAAATATGTACTCTAATTTTATCCTCAACTTCTGAAGCACTTAGTAAAGCCTGTTTTAATACGTCGTGTTAGCAATGAGTCATTAATCCTCCCTCTGACATTTAATGACATCTGAGATATCTGATGGTTCACATACTGTATACCGGAGCCATAAATACCCACAGTCACACATGATGACAGCAGCTCTTCCTCACTGCTGCAGCAAGCTACACTTCTTCTTTCTGGCATTGACAGGTCCAATAATGTTTAGGAGTGTTTCCGCGTCCGTTTAGTTTGCAGGAGGTATACGGATCTTTAAATCCGATGAGTTTCATGCATCAGGTCACTGGATGATTCCAAAGTGTAGCAAAGAAGCAGCTGTGAACTGCTCTTTATCACAGGTGGTGAAGTTAAACCACATTATTTAGTCAAACCAATTCAGCTCGTCTTCATCTCTAAAAGATTTCAGACTTCCCAAATGTTATGCAACCAAACGGATCAAAAGAATTATTTTGTGGAGTTTGCAACATATTCCTTTTTTTTTTTTTAATGATTTTGTCTGTGGACAAAGTACATCATGTCATGAACATAGAGGTTGTTGTAACCCTGTTTGACCGCTATGCCAGTATCACTGCACAGGCCAGCTGGTTCTGAGGGTTTGGTGAGTGGAGCAATAGTCATTTTGCAGCTACAAACCAGGAGAAGTAGGTGAAAAGGAATACAGGGCATGTATCTTGTGGTTACAGCTTTACAGAATTCAGATACTCGGGTAAAATAGCAGACAGCAATTGTATAAATCAGGGGTGCCCAACCCTGGTCCTCGAGAGCCGCTATCCTGCATGTTTTAGATGGTTCCCTCTTCCAACACACCTGATTCAAATGATCAGCTCATCGTCAAGCAGAAGCCTGATAACGATCCTGATCATTTGAATCAGGTGTGTTGGAAGAGGGAAGCATATAAAGCATGCAGGATAGTGGAACTCGAGGACCAGGATTGGGCACCCCTGGTATAAATAATCTTATAATAATAGTAGTATAAGTATATTAAATAGTGAGTGATTTCAGGTACAACAGTACACCTTATCATTATTTTTAAACTGTATGTTTTTCAGAATTAGAAAAGAAGGATGAAGACCGACTGGTTGGTTTGACAGATGTACGTCTAGTTAATCTAATACTTCAGTCAGTGTCTCTCCAACATCCGCTAGCTGTCTGTTGAAATCTGGTGTTCTATAAATGTGAAACAAAGAACGTGGCTCAGACAGATTCATATTTAGTGTGAGAGCTGGATCTGACTGAGAACACATCAATACAGTAGAGACCTGTCGATCACCTATCCTAAAATACATCCTGCTTTATCGCCTATTTTACTCTAAATGGTGCCATGATTTGCTAAATGAAGACCATGCTGTATTTAAGGAGACTCGAAACTAGCAATTAAGACTGTATGCTTTCACTGAGGTAATTATTTAAGTGCGAATGGGGTCATCTTCTCATTATAGACTTTGATACAATAAGACTTCCAACCAGAGGAGTCGCCCCCTGCTGGCTTTTAGACAGATTGCAGCTGTAAGGCACGTCAGCTTCACTTTTCAGACCCAGAGGCTACGTCCATCTTTAACATAACGTCTGCGCACGTTCAAGCTTGTGCATGTTTCTGCTGGTGCACGGCACAGGAAGAATGCTATCTAAACATGCTACTTAGCTAAATATCAATACTCTGTCTCCAAAACAACAGACTCCACCTTTAACTAGCCCACCTCTGGTTCTCTATGGAACCATCTGAAACAGCAATCAGTAGCATCCATACTGTAAGATTAGCTCTTCAGCCGTCCTAGGAGCTCTTTTGAGCCTATTGCTAATACAAACATGCTAACATGCTGATGTATAGCAAGTAATGTTTACCTCCTTAGGCCTTGTGGATGTGCAGATGGACAACTGCAGACACCACAGACTCATAGTTGTTGGTATTATGCTACTTTTGTATTCCATTTGGAGTGCTCTGTTCCATACAGCAGGTCGTATTTACGTATTCTGTGTGTGCACATCACTGCAGAGCGTGCACGCTACTGCCCTTGCAAAGTGGAGTCACATGGACCCTAGCAGACCCTTGTGCACTCATGGACACATAAACATTGGTCTTACGCTAGTTTTTAGTCTGCTTGGAGTCCGCTGGGAGAACTCCATTCCCTACATGCTCAGTAGAATGACATCTGTGTATTCTGTGCATGCACAATACTGCCCCTGTAGAGTAGTCGCTGACGTCCACTCAGGGGTCTGCATGTTCTCTTGCTGACTTGGGAAGATGGGGAAATATATGTCACAACGACCTCTGTACTGGCTTCAGTGTAGAATGTAACTGCTTGCAAGATATTTACTGTACTGCTAGCTTTTAACAGCACATTCTTGGCAGTAATTGGCAAATCCAGTGGCAAAGGGTAGGCCAAGACAAACTGGAACCAATTCCTGTTGCAGCGACTGACTGGAAGATAGGTGTTTTTGTCACCGCTCTTGGGGAAGTGCCACGATGCACTGGCTGGCAATGATCCACCACAGACCGCCAGGATGTCCAGTCTCACCCTCCTCATCTAGACCAAAACCTAGATGGGTTGGTCGGTTTAGTCGCCGACGACCCGACTCATGCGGCAGGTTGTACCGAGTTACATGGTTATCGGTAGCAGGCAAACAACGACCTGACCTGACACCAGTAGTACTGTGTAATATGTATGCATGCTAATATTTGTTAATTAACATTTAACATAATTACAGCTGAGGCTAAGAGGATGGATAGGATAAAGACATCAGCTCCCCCTGAAGTAGAGAAAGGTACTGGAAGCGCCTTGGCAACGTGAGGCACATCTCACAAGCACATTGAATATGAACTTTATGGATCTCCCTCTGGGACATTCTGAGACACATCCGTCCTCCTGACCTCTCACCTCTCCCCCCCTCTCTCCTCTCCCCAGATGAAAAGAAGAACAACCTCCCCCAGGACTTCGACATCGACATGGACAACCCGGAGACGGAGAAGGCTGCCGTGGCCATCCAGTCGCAGTTCAGGAAATTCCAGAAAAAGAAGCAGGATGTGAAGTCGTAGAGCGGTCGACGTCGTCCTCTCCGGCTGACGTGGGCCTGGTCTTGCATGTCAATCAAACTGCACCGTCATGAACTGAAAAGGAGGGGTGGGAGGGATGGGGTGAATAGTATGTCTGTGAAAGTCTGTGTATAATTAATAACTTTAGATTAATACTTATCTAATTCTTGGTGGACGTATTTTGATCTTTCCTATAATTTTGCTATTTCAGTTTTTTACTTCTCTGACACCTCACAGTGTAGCTGCAGATATGAATCATTTTTCTTATGTCACATTCGGTGTAATATACTCATGTAAACAACAGAGTTAAATATGGTCGGCCTTCTCATAAATTGTCCATGATTACGTTTCCTTTCGGAGGAATAGGAAGCCACACGCACGGCTGTGATTGACGCTAAAATCTGGGTCATGTTTCACCGACGGTCCTAATCAGAAGGGTTTGGGGCTCCACTGGAGGCCTGTTAATGTCATTTGCCTCTGGCTGGGTAAAATGATCCCATACTGTTGCCAGTGCTTTCACGCTGTAAGACTGATGCTTTTAAAAAAAATCAAATCAATGTGTTTGGACGTCGGAGGTCTCCCCTCCGTTGCGTCGTTTCACCTGATGATCAGTCGTGTGTCTTTGTAGAGATTCTAGATGTTGTGCTCGTGTTTAATTCCTTGTTCTTGTTCCAGTGTGATTTAAACTATGTCCATGTGTACATCTGTGCAAGCACACACACACTTATGCATGCCAGCTCACTCACATGCAAACACATATGGAAATAAATAAAGACAATGGAACAGTGACGTACTTTCTATCATTTCACATTGATCTAGCTGTGTGTAGTTTATAGTAGATGACAGGTTTCAACATCTGTTTCTGTCTTTTAAAACAGGAATAATCATTTTGTATTGTTTAACTGATATTTTAGCATAGATGACATCCCAGTCCTCACATATTAGAGAGAGTACAGTTAAAGCCCAATAAAACGAACCGATGAGTTTTCATGTTCTTGTACAACAAACCCATCTAACCCCTTCAGAAATAAATGAAGAAAAAACTACATAAAATGTTTTACTATGGTGATGGGCCACCATATGTCCTTGGGGGGTCATCCCTATGTTCCCCAGGTCCTATGTTCCCCGGGTCCTATGTTCCCCCATCCCTTTTTAAATAAAAGGGTCTTCTGTTCCCCGTTTTTCCTAAAAAGGGTCCTATGTTCCCCGGTCGCAATACTTACCGGGGAACATAGGACTTAAAACTTAAACTTAAAAAACCAAAGAAAAAAACACTTTAAGAACCGTTTTGTTTGTTAAAAAACACTCTATTAGAAACAACAAGAACACAAGCAGTCTGTAAAATGACTTAATCTTGTGTTTAATGTTTGTTGGGACAAAAAAAAGAATTTTGCAATTTTGAAAACGACCGTTGGTCACATGTCCAGACTGATATGGTTCATATCTGCCTGTTAAATAGGTAAGTATTGCGACCAGGGAACATAGGACCCTTTTGGGGAAAAGCGGGTAACATCGGACCCTTATTTAGAAAAAGGGTCCTTTGTTCCCCGGTCCCATACATACCGGGGAACATAGGACCCGGGGAACATAGGTACGCTCCCGTCCTTGGTATTGGAATGAAAGCCAAGCTTCCAAAAGATATTCCCTCAGTTGGTGTTTTGATGACGGTAGAGGAACATAATCACTCCAAAATCGTCAATAGGTGTTGTCATGTAGTGATTGTGCAGGTCATAGCATATGATTCAAATCATTTGTGCCCCATGGATGGAGGCATCATCACCCTGGAAGAGACCACTGCCATCAGGATAGAAATGTTCCATCATAGCATAAAGGCGATCACTCGGAACAACTTTGTATTGATTTCCTCTCTAAGTGGACCCAAACCATGACGGCTAAATGCCCCCCACAGCATAACTGAGCTGTTGGATCCCCTCACTGTAGGGGTCAAGGGTTTTTCCTTTAATTTGTCACTTGTATGTATGTTGTACATTAACTGCCACAATCAACTAAAGCTCTCAATTTTCCAGAGAGAAAACTTTTGAATATCATTTTAATAACCAAATTACTGACCGTGTTGATTGTCCTTTAGGATTTAAGTTCAGTTTTTAACAAAGTAGCTTGGGACTACAAGTTTTAGGCACCAACTGTCAAATCTTTATAAACATTGCCATTGGTTTAGAGCACGCTAAATCCATCCATTACACAAAGCCTTCTACTTCTTTGCTTGTAACAAGGACTGGTTTCTTATGAATTTTAGTTGTTTCCAACAAAATAACAATGCTGACAGTTCAAACCACTCAGCTTCCAGAAATTGTTGCCCTCCTGGAGGAACTCAACAGTAACAACGACATTTTATTGGAGAAACAATAAAAATAAAATCAGTACAAATAATATAGTGGCGTTAAATGTCAGCAGTGCAGACGTGTAGCAGAGCTGAGCTGTCGAGGCTTGTTACTGTGGAAGGACTCAACATCTCTCGCAAACCACAAATCATCAACTGGTTTCGCTTCTTTTTTTTGTCATGTGGTGTCAATCATTACTAATTATTTACCATGGAAACATGGCTCTGAGTGAGCCCGGAGGTAGGATGGCTGACTTTTTAAGCCTAAAATAACTGAGTATTTACTTTTGTGAAAGCCTCTAACAGGAATTAAACTAATCTAAGAGCAAGATTAAGACATCACCAACACTACAGCACATGTCAGTGTGAAATACAAGAACGCATACAGCAGAGAGCTTCAGAGGAATCACTGCTCTCCTGTCAGCTGCCACTTAAAGACCTGAGATATTTCACAGAACGCAGTCTTTTTATCTCAATAAGTCAATAAGCTGCTGACTCCTGGTAATCAGACTCTGTGATCAGCTAAACACAACGTCTCTGACATTAATCTGTACTTCAGACAACAAGAGGCTGGTAAAGGGTAATAGCTTAAATTAACAATGAATTTTTATGAGCATATGTGATATTATTTCATGTCAAGATCTGTTGTTATAGAAGTTGACCAGGCAGATTTAGCCAATTATCTTATCAGGAAATGATGACATACCCTGTGTCATCATGACCGGTATTACAACAGGACATGAAGTCGCCTCAGGAAGTATTCAGACCTTCATGTTTTGTGTTATAGATTTGATTTTAAAAGGGTAAAATTGGCAGTATTTGCAATTGATCTACACTCAGTTACTTAGTTAATGACAGTGAAAACATGTCATGCCATTGATACAAATCTAAATCTAAAATCTCTTATTTACAAAAGACTGTTAATTCATAACTTTGTAGAAGCCTCTCAGGCAGAAGACTCTTCTTGGGTATAATTCTACAGATTTTGTACACCTGAATATGGCAGTTTATTATGTTTGTCCTGCAAATCTTGTAGAGCTTTGTAAGATTCAGTGGGAAGTGTCGTTGAACGGCCACCTAAAAGCATTTCCACGAATGTTCAATGGGTTGTAACTGGATTTTATTTGGGAAACTCAAAGACAGTCAGAGATTTGGCCTAAAATCAATATTATCATGCCATCTTGTCCCAAAATGTGAACCATCAATCCAGTCTTAGGTCTCTTTTCTTTAAGAGCCTCTCATTATTTAGCTGCATTCATCCCTCCCACAGTTCTGACCAGTGTTTTTGTCCATGCTGCTGAAGGCCCCCATAGCATGATGCTGCCACCACCGTGCTTTACTGTAGGGATGATATTATCAGGTGATTGGCAGAAAAAGTCCTGCCTAAAGACATCAGTTTTGTCTCATCACATAAGAGAATTGTTTTACTTGTGCCCTCAGAGTCCTTTAAAAGCCATCTGACAAACTCCATGCAACTTTTACTCATAGCATCCTCATCGAGCTGCTCCACCATAAAGACCTGATGGATGGAGCGCTGCCAAGATGTACATTCCTCCAGCAGGTCCTTCCATCTCCGCAAAAGACTTTGGAAGCTCTGTTAGAGTGACTGTTGGGTTCCTGGTTTCCTCCCTGACCAAGGACCTACTTGCTCAGGTACTTGGTTTGGTTAGAGGGTCAACTCAATGAGGAGTCCTGTTGGTTGGAAACTTCTTCCATTTGACCGTTATGGAAGCTACAGTGCTTCTGGGCAAACTCATAGCTTTAGAAATGTTTTTAAACCCTTGTTCTGATCTGACCACAGTTTTATTGTGAAGGTCTACAGACAGCTTCCTGACATGTCCTGACATGCTCTGTGAATTGTGGGATCTCATATATAGATGTATGTGCCTCGCTAAACTCTGTCGAACCAATTCATTTTGCCACAGATGGTTTGCAGTCCAGACATGACCACTATCTGGAGCAAAGAGTCTAAGGACTTTTGTAAATTAGGTTTTCATTTTATTAATAATAATAATAATAATAATAATAATAAAAAAAAACGTAGTCATTATGGGTTATTTAGTGTAGACTGATGTGGAACATGACAATTTCATTCATTTAAAGTTAAATC
>OMNN01085183.1:0-11179 GCA_900302755.1 Chromis chromis
TACATGACAAGGAAACAATAAATAAAAAATCATGTAAGATGAGCAATCTGGGCCGCAATATAGTTTGTTGAGTTTTTTTAAGATTTATTTTTGGCCTTTTATGCCTTTATTAGATAGAGACAGAAACGGGAGAGAGTGGGGAAGGACATGTGGTAAACGCCCGAGGTCGGAATCGAACCCGGGACAGCCGCTACGCCATTAGCACTTGGGTCACGCGGCATAACCATTAGGCTATCGGGGCTCCCCTAGTTTGTTGAGTTAAGGCATTACCATGTGGGCACAGGTCGCCAGCAGTGGTCATGAGTTCGAGTCCGGCTCAAGACCCTTTACTGCATGTCACTCTCCACTATACCCCCCTTCACCCTGTCTCTCTCTATCAATAAAAAAAAAATGGGAAAAACTCCCCCAAAAATGAGCAATCCTATGCCATAACATTCATAAAATGTCTGATCCTACTGTAAAAATGCCCATAATATCCATTTCTCAAAACAAATAAGTTGAAAAATGTTTCCAGTGAGAATATTCAGTGACATTTGTGTGACTAAATACACTAATTGAAGAACGCGAAACATTCCGAGTTTGATGTTCTGTGGTTATATCAGTAAAAGTGATACTGAACACAGCAGTTTGGATGCAGGGAGCTGAACAGACTGAAAGTCTAATGCACCCATCTTCACCAGGTTTGTCTCTTTCCTCTAAAAGCACAAACTAAAACCTGTCATCATAAACATCATGCTATTATATAGAAACCTACACATTAAGGAAGCAATTAAGATGCACAAGCCCCGGGCCCCAGCCTTTATTGGAGTGTGCATGACACTTTCATTGCACGAGTTCAGCTCATTAGTGTCGAGTACCTTCATTTTAGCCTGACATCCTCCCTTATACCAAAGCTGGTATCAGTGCTGGTGCAAACTTAATCAGTGGGGTCTTGTTGTATCTGTGCTGACACTGTCAATCTGAGGGAAGTACAATAATCAGCAAAGGTACCGATGCCTTAAAGAATGAGCTGCCTGTGAGGAACTAGATGTTAATATGCTGTCAATAAATATACCAGTTTATTACAATATGTCACTCTCTTAAGGAAAATAAACACAATTTCTTATTTTTACCACACAGAATGAAATAATTATCCCACTTTATATCAGTGGATTCACCAAACACCCCGGTCTCATTTGAAAAGCTTAATATAGACCCTTGGCATTCATCCTCTTAACATGACAGCTTGACAGTTTGAGGATGCACACCCAAGATACCCAAGAAAAAAAAAGAAAAAGAAAAAACGCACAGCCTGAGGGTTAGTACTGCACCTATTCAATCAATGCAAAGTTTTTCATGCCACGAGGGACTGTTATGCTAATAATCCACAAGAAAAGGAAAACAACTTTAATCATTTCCCATTTATTTGATGAATTGTGAGTTCGTGCCACCATTAAATTTGATAAAAATGCTACATTAACTTATGTCCACATCTGTGTTTTAATCATGCTATTGAGATGGATGAGGTGTTATCGGTGTGACAATGGCCACGTCCCCGTATAGCTCCAGAGGCGCTGCTCTGAATAAGAGGTAATTTTCACCTGGTGTCAGCACTTTTACAAAGCCTGATTGCTTGAGAATAATGGCCACTTTGGCAACTGTCAATTTTCCTCTAGGGCAAATTGTTGACGCCGTGTGATTCGCTGAAGCTGTCATTTCCTGGTCGCCTATTTCAATCAGGGCCACCTTGCTTACTTCATTACAAAGATGGGCAGACTACTCAGCAGTGCTTTGACTCACTCACTGAATCTACTTCATTGAGTTTTTCTCACTTATTCAAGAGTCTTAGATTACTGCTCTAATTGGAAGAAAAACTTAGTTAAAGAGCTCTCAGTCCCGTCTTATCTCGGGTGTTGGCAGTTATTTGCTCATCTTAAAATCAGTTTCTGTATAACAAATCCTGTACCTGTTCAATATGTATTGATTTTGGAATTTTTGCAGAGAAACTTTCTTTATTCTAGGAACAAGTAAGATCATCTCGCCGCACTGCAGATAGGAAGGTTGTCTTACTTGACATATAAAAAGTAAATCTTGCTCTGAGACTTGGGGCTTTTTTATTTTCAAAAATGAATGCAAGCAATTTCCTTAGAGCAGCAAGGAGCCTCTCAGACTGATTATGCTCTATACTTCTGGAAAGACTGACTTCACATTATTTTGGGAAGATAAAGTCTCGACGTTGCCCTCCTGCCCGAGATGTATGCATTAAACCAAAGGTCAGTCCTGGAGTTAATACTTGGGGGCCGGCCCAAGTACCAATAAGCCTTCGCTGAAGAATGCTGTGCATTAGAGGCTTAGCCCTTTCTTTCTCAAACTCTCATCAGTGCCATTTTGAGACTTAGCTTCATACCGAGTGCCAAATGGCAGGAAGGAAGAGGGCGGTGAAGAGACTGGAACAAGAAGCTAGCCAAAGAGCCACATATTGTTTCTGGGGAGCTGCTGGACCACAACAGCACTGTATAACCAGGACATATTGGACTACCAGGTTGTCACAAGACGACTCCAGTGGGATGTCCAGGTTACTGTGTTTCTCTATGTGAAGGTAATACAAGGCAGTTGTTTGCTTTAGCCATACAAGCTAATAAGCAGGAAGGGGCCAGCTGGTCCCCAACATCCGTGAAGCAGCAGAATCAACCACGCGCCAGCAGAGTGCAACTGTGGCCCCGCACCATTCAACATCAAAGAATAGCTGTGGTCTCCGAGAGATAGTAGAGAGAATAGCAGCTCCGTTGTTGATTGTTGATTAGCACTCCTCGCGTCATATGAGATTTAATCATTCACTGAAGCACTGTGCAGCGGTGTTTAATTGACTTTTATGGGACGTGTCTCTCCAGACAGTCCAACCTTGAAATTACAGATCGGAAAATGCAGCCTTGAACGAAATGTCCGCTTGGGGTGGAAGGCTATGTAAATGAGGGCAATCAGAGCTTTGCAATCCCCAGCCTTGACTGGTGTTCTTGTTGCTGAAACAGCTGTACATCATGTGCATTTGAAACTCTCTCTTTATTATTCTTTGCTCTCTTCCCTTTTCACTGTTTTTCACTTCAATAAAAATAATTGTAAAGATAGCTGGTCAGTGAAGACATTAGGTTGCTGGTAAAATTGATTTCTTCAAACAGATTTCATGTAGACACGGTCTATAGAATCATCCATGTTGACATAAATCTCTTATTTAGTTGAACGTTTTGACTGTAGTTTTGCATTTCCATCACACTTAACGTAACCTATCCTGCGTTGTAGCATCACGTCTTTGTAATCACCTTCCATGCACCTCCATGACAGCAGGGAAGATGTAGTAACATGCAAAGATGCAAACAGACCGATAGTAACTTTCATTCTCATGACACTGGGATAAAGCCTCTCTAAAACTGGATTAATGCAACAGATGCAGGATTAAGAAGCTGGTGACAATATACAGTCCAAAACAGTGTCACTCCTGTGAGTCTGTGCTCATCCAAAAGGAACGTTATTGTCACGGCACTAAATGTCACATCTGCTCTCAATAATCTTGTTTATCCAGTCCGTCTCCCATCGGTATTACTGCTGCTGTGAATTCTGATGGTCCAGGATATAAACGTATCCGTAAATGTATTTTTAAGAGATCCTTGAAAATGTTAAAAAAATCAAAGCTTTAAAGATACATAATACTTTTACAGTTATTTCTTCTTGTACCTGTTTACCCATTCACAATATCTAACTACATAACTGAATACAAAAGTGTTTCTTGTCACTTTTCTTTCAAACTCAACCACATATAGTCACAATATAGCATCTCTATAGTAGATGAAGCTACAATTCTATAATTTCATTTAGTAGACACTTTTATCCAAAGCGACGTACATAGGTAGGTAGGCGGGGCAGCACTAAGGGCCTTGCCTAAGGGTCCTCACTGGATACCTGCACCCTGACTGGGATTATGTACTATGTTATGTAGCTCTGCTTTTGTTTGACTGTCTATAGCAGGGGTCCCCAATCCTGGTCCTCGAGGGCCGCTATCCTGCATGTTTTAGATGTCTCCCTCTTCCAACACACCTGATTCAAATGATCAGGATCGTTATCAGGCTTCTGCAGAGCTTGATGATGAGATGATCATTTGAATCAGGTGTGTTGGAAGTGGGAGACATCTAAAACATGCAGGATAGGGGCCCTTGAGGACCAGGATTGGGGACCCCTGGTCTATAGAGTCACATGTTTTGGGTGTTGTACCATTCAGTAAGAGTTATCATTGCACATCATTCTCATATGTCTGGGCCAGGAGGGACCTTTTCCACCTTCTAGTAGGCTCAGTAGGCCATTATCACTCTATTTAAAGGAGCTCCATTATCACCTCATTTAATGCAGCTTAATTTTCACTTCATTTAGCAGCGGCGGAGTTGTGTTTTGCACTTACAGCGAGGAACAGGAGTCCGCATTTGGAGGTTAGAGGGACTGATGGTGCTGTAAATCAGTGGATTTTCAAGCAGGAGATTTAAGATTGAATCCTGTGTTGGAGGGTTAGTATATAATATATAACAATGTATTACTTTTTGACTTAAGTCTTATTTCGACTTTAACTTCAGGACCATGGTTTGGGTTAAAATACACCCTGTCATTACATTTACCATATCACAAAGCTCTATTTTCTATGTGTCAAGAGTTACAAGTCCACCAGAGCATTTACATGCACTTAAACATATTCCTGTAAGAGGCTGCCTTCATAATCTGGGTTCTGCTTATCAATTATAGTAATGGATGGTAATACACTTTCTGGCTCACTAGAAGGTATATTAGGTCCCTACTGGTCCACATATAAAGGAATGGGCTATTTAATGGGCGGATACCATCTGAATTGGGTGGTAGATCTCCTGTGGTAATTGCGTCTCTGCAACACAATAGTAGCTCCATAAGTTAGTAACATTAGATGGCTGAGAAAAGTACTATTAAAAATTAAATACCTACAGAGCTGGAGCACTGCACTGAAGCTGGAAACTACTAAAACCAGCAATAGTAACCAGAATCTGTCAGGTTCTACACTGACAAGAGAAAGACTTGCAGAGAGGAATCTTGTGCAGGTGTCTTTTTGGCACCAGATCTGTTAAAGCAGTACAAAAAAGGTGCAGTGAAAGAATTCCACTGAAGGATTTGCAGACTCGTGAGTAAGGAGTGGTGGACAGCTTTGAGTGGACTGTATATGTAATATTTACTGCTATGGAGAGTTACTTTTTTTCAGATTGTTCATTTTAAAGTGCAAAAAAATAAGCTGGGCAATACATTTTGTATGTCAGAATGTTACTGAGGAGAAATAAAAGACATGCCCGTCCTTGTGCTGGTTTGGATTTATGAGATGTGTGATTTCATCTCTCCAAAACCTGCATTCGGCAGCTTTAATAAAAGATTCATTTTGGCTTCATAAGGAGAACTCAAGCTGGAACCAATTACCTCTTTGGGACACCTATGAGACAATTATGATCAGGGGCGTTTTAGTTAGGATGATTAGTTGATCAGAGGCCTAATCAGTTATGCCGGGGTAACATTTTTCATAAATAAAGATGAGTAAACAAGCGCATATGCTAACACATATGTTAACTAAGAGGAGCAATCACTAATTTCCCCCGTCAGCCTGTTTGCTCCACTGGACTGTCAGTCTGCAGCTGTAAATATGAAGTGAAAGCCACAGTTTGCAGTTCATATTTACAGCTGTGAACTTTGGCGGAAAGGACAAGAGGAAGAAGATAAACGAGAAAAAAGTTGAAAACCTCCTTCTTACTGTATGTGCAGTACAGATCAAAAGGTGTTTCACTCTATATCTAGTATAACGCATAAGGGTATACAGAGATAGTTGGCTATTATGCAAGCAAGCATAAGGATTCAGTTTATGCACTATTCAGCAGCAGGTACACAGTGGAGCCTAAGATATATGTTAATACAAGCAAAGTAAACCCAATGGGAAAGGCATATACCCTTCAGTAAATGCACTTTCAGTAGGTAAACAGAGTATCTCAGAAGGGCAAGTCTAATTAGCACATTGTAGAATGGATAAAAAAAACAAACTACTGGACAAATTTCATTTGAACACAGTCATGAAACCATACAGGAAGTCAGATTCTGAGCCAGTATCATGAGGTGTAGATGTAACACCACAGTCTTTAAAGATAGATGAACTTTTCGTGACCTCAGAGATTTGCCTCCAGCTGCCATCTTGGCAGTGGATGACTCCTGCTACATCCCAGATAATCCAAAAATTAGCAAAGAGGAGGAGCTGAGGCAAACCACTGACTGCCCTGTTATGTTAACAACCAGCACCCAATGCTGCCACACCTTTAATAATGCAAAACTTGAAGCCTTCAATTATTTAAATGGGTGAGTTATATGAAAATTTGCCACCTTTACAGTTGTCAGGAATAGGGGAATTAGCTATAGAGACCAAAATCATTATTTACATCAGGTTGTAAATGTGTTTATTTCTGCTGTAAAGTTTTGCATTCTAACATTGGGGTTAATGGGGACTGACTCACTTTTGGAGCAGCCTCAAGTGTCCATTTAAGGAACTGCAGTTTTGGCACTTTGGCTACTGTCTTCAGTTTTCAGCCTCAGGGGTTGCTGTTTGTGTAACACTCAACATTAACCCTGAATGTAACAATCAGCACGATGCTATGTTTTTGACCCTAAGCCAATGTGTTATGAAATTTATATTTTCACAGCAAAAACACTTTCTTTCTCAAAGACAGATGAAAAATGTGAAAAAAATGCACTCAATACTCAAAGTGGAGGCTGATTTTTTTTGGCTGTATAAGTAAGTTTGACATCATAATCAACAGATAAAATGTTAAATGAAGAGAAATAATAACAAATGATTTAATCAATACCAGTTTTGATGTTCTATATTAGACGATAAGCCAATGTTAAAACCAGGACTGCTATCTCCCTATGTTCAGTCTATTTTAAAACTAAGAGACTTTTTCAGTCTGAAATCTTTTTTTTCTTTTTCAAGTGGCTCATTGCTTCCTTCACTAACCATGCAGCAGAGGACTGGTAGCAGCCCCACAGTATCCTTGTCCCTTCACCACTGTGTCTGCCAGGATGTTCTTTAAGCTAAGTCATCCTCTTTGTCCTGCTTTTTGTTTTCACCACCAATTTAATGCACAGGATTACTGATATTACAGGCATGAGAAAACAATTTCATTTGGAGCAAAGACAAGACCATTGATGCACAACAGTGAGAGAAGATAACAGACTGCTGAAAGTAAAATTTCATTTTCAGATTAGAGACAAGCTGTGCAAAGGCCTCTATAAAAAGCTGTCTCGCCAGATGCCTTTTTGGGCAAATCCTTGATTTGATTAGCTTTTAAACGCTGTTTAAAAAGCCTCCACTGCACACAACACAATTAGGTTTTTCAAATGGTGAACTAGTGATCCCCTTTACAGCTTGATATCCGCAGGCTTATCTCCTAGTTTATTGCATTATAGTGGGAAAATATTACTGTAATTATACTGTAAATAGAAGCCGTAATTGGAAAGGAGCCCACCCTATAATGTGCAATCTGAATCCGTCTTGCAAAATTGGGGATGGCTGGTGAAGGTGAGCGACTGTATCAGCAGGAATGTGGAGGCCTAAAGTCAGCGCCCATAAGAGGAGCACACCAAGCACAGTGGTAAAGCAAGGGAGCCATTAAAGGGAATACACAAATAGACCTTCACATGAATGAATGCGCAGAGTAATTCTCAAGACAGACAGCATTAAAGCGTAAAGTGTGGCCTCCAACTAAAGCTAACATCATTAGGTTCACAACAAGAAGATCTGAAGCTGTGGGACGCTCCCATGAGAAGGGAGGGTCTTCATATGCGCAAAAAAGTGCCAGAGTTGATTTTTTTTAACATCCCCAAAAAGTACTCAACTGCACTGTGAGTTACAGAGACTGGAACACACTTTTCAACCCACTAGTGAGATGGCCTAAAGCTATGTTGGTCCATCTGTGTATTCCAACAGGTTCCAGTTCCTAAACAACTAAATAGCTCTTCATAGCCTTCCAAAATGATCCAAAAGGGCATCTTCTTTTATCATCCCCTATCCTCAGAATGATGTCTTTTGTCAGCGCTTTTCAAATCCATTGGACTATTTAAACATGATGCATATAAGCAGGTTTTGATCTGCTGTTGCTTTGATTATGTTGCCAAGTGTTTGCTCTGAGGGAGTCATTGAATTTCTCTCTATAACATGATATTGTATGGTATAAATGTGACTATGTGAAGTGCCCTGAGATGACTTGTGCTGCAAACTGGAACTACATCAATAAAATTGAAGTATTGAATTAGGCTGTGGTTTATGTTACTAGAGCTGCTGCTGAGGACTATTTTTCTATTGATTGCTCCATTGACTATTATAATGTTGTTTTAGATGAAACTGGAAACTCAAACATTATAAAAAAAAAATAGCAGACTGTATAAGTTAGTAGTGCAGAAAGTCAAGTTTCTATCAAACTTCTCAACAGCTTTAAAATGTGGTTTGTATATTAAACAAAGTGCAGCATGGACACAGTGGATATTTCACAACTGTGGAGCAGCTAAAGCAATGCCGTTTGTGTAATAATTATTTGACTAGTAGATTCAAGTTCTATTCTGAATTCACCGCACCGCAGCTGTCTTTAACTCATATGTCTGATGAACTTGTCAGACAATGACGCACTTCTAAAATAAGGATTTTAGCTGCACACAGCAGCTTGGAAGTGACTGCTGGTTAACATGAACTGTATTTCAGCCACAACAGAAACAGGAAAATATGCAAAAGAGAACAGCTTTCTAGAGAATTCAGCTGTATTATAATACAGTATATGTGATTACAGAGAGCAGGAGAGAAGCAAAAAAAAAAAAAAAAAAAAAGCACTGGTTTAAATATTGATATCTTGCATTTACAGCATCAATGTCATCAATAATACAAACTAATCAGCCTTAAATGTTACCAAAATTACTTGGTTAGGGTAAGGAAAACATTGTCATTCATTTGCTGGCAATATCTAACTTTTTGGACATTTTTAAACATTGTCCTTCTGTCCAACACGTTTGTTTAGAGCAAGACATCTTGGTTCACATACAGTATCTTGGGGCATTGTTGAGATTGCCTCAGCCTTAATCCCATCTTCCCTTTATAATGTATTTTGGAAGAATGGTATGGAATTAAATGTACACATCTTTCTCCTAAGGCAATGAACAATGTCTCTATTTGAAAGCTCATGTGTTTTCCACTCAAGTCTACCACAGGGCAATCTTTAGCCTCACTACTCATCATTAGTACCATTTAGAGTCTATAGTGTTTTCATATTCTGGTGTGATCAGTGTCTTTATTCTACATTATGACTGGAACAGCTTGTAGTGATGCATTTGATTTCACAAACAGGATAGAAAGAGTATTTAAGCCTTTGCTGTAGGACCAACATAAGCGTTTGACTGGACTCACCACTCCATTCCTCACTCCAAAAAGCATCTTTTCATTTGAAGATAAAATGAATACAGACTTTAAACTGACTGACATGCAGCATATTTACTTTGCAACTCCACATGACAACGTCTCTGCAAACTTCTGAAGCACTGTTACTGTTACAAAGTTTGTCTTTTTTTTCTCTTTGTTTTTCCTTGCGAGAATGAGAAAACCTGGAAGTGGGTGCTTTTTGATGGTTTGTCTGTAGACAAACCAAATTGGATAGTATCAGAGAAGTCTCACTCTCCCTCTCTGCATCTGCAAACGGATGCAGCTCTTGTCATCTTGTTCCTGCCACAGCCATTTAGAAACAACTGGTTAACTTCTTCCATAGACAGCGGAGCTAAAATAGGGGGAAAAAATGGCCTATGAACGCAAATATTGCCTTTACCTTTTTACCTACATGAGGGAAACATAACTATTTCTGTGATTTTACAGCAAACACTCCATCTCTGGGTAACAAAATCAGCTAGAAGTGCTTGTCTTCAGTCAACGTTTCCCCTGTTGTCCCCTTCCCAACAACCATCACCACCATTTTTTTCTTTCTTTTTTGCCGTTCTTACCAAATAACACATGCAAACCCAATCGCCAGTGGGCAAACATCCCCTGTTAGCACTTACACTCAATGATTTGTTTGTTTCAGCTGAAAAGGTTAGTGCTCGACATAATGTGTGGGGGTAAAACATGCTCCAGTTAAGGCTACCTTAATCTGCCTTTTCTTCTGGGAGTCTTAATGAATGTAGGCAGAGGAGGGGGCGCCATCACTTGCCAGCCTGGCGGCTCCATCACATGTAATGATGCTGAACCCTTGTCAGAATTAAGGGTGCAAGACACTGTCAGTCAGCTGGTAAGAACCCAAGGCCCGGGTAATGAGAAGACTGGATGGAGGAAAAAAAAAATCCAAACAGTTCATCTCTTCTCATTCACACCAGCTCCTTTAAACTTGAATCTGATTCACAGACACTGAGGTGTTATAGTGCGAGGAAAAGCCCAGCTGGTACTCTACAGAGGAGTGTTTCTCTGAGTTTGAAGATAGATAGGCACCTTCATTGTGGTTGTTAATGGTGTTAAGCAGCCATAATCAGATCTGCTGTTTGTCCTGTCTGGGAGGAAGTTTTCCAGACTTGGGGAGTGACAACTGGAGTAGTGGTTGTCTGTGGTAAAACTTATAGGGGATGTTCTATTATCCTGGGAAAATACAGGCCAGCTGTCCCCGAACTGAAATAGAGGTAGCTAATGCTGACTGTAAAACAACTATATGATTATTTAACCACATGTGGTTGGCTCAACTGTGGAAAAGCCTTACAATTTTGAAGCACAACTACAATAATATGTATCTGGCACTTAGCATAAAAGTAGAAAATGAATCATCTCAACCCCAAAAACTGGATTTGAAAGGGATGTTATCTTAAAAAGAAAAAGGGAAAAACATCCGACAAAATTACAGCATTTATCAGAGCCAGAAACTGGAACAGAAAGGATCCATTGTCAGATTTTGAACTTTCCAAGAGTTAATTTGCTTGTCTATGACACGGAGTTCCATTTACCAAATCTAAGCTTAAAATCACCGTATTTTATCAAAATCACTTTATTATACATCTCTCATTTGCCAGAAATAAATTATTTGCAGCAACAAGATTCAGTGAAAAACAAAAAATTCTGCACACCTCCTCGCAACCATGAAGCTTTGAC